>JAADJG010000661.1:0-194805 GCA_012932025.1 Fusarium austroafricanum | reverse complement strand
GAGATGCACTCCATAATGTTAGCTTTACCATTATTCATCACGATCACAGGGATTAGAACTTACTTTGTGCTGCTGCACTGATCCCTGTACTCTTATCTGAAATAAAGTCAGGAGGCTGTCCCTTTAGCCTCAAAGGCCGTATATTCTTGCCCCTGGACTGTTGTGACCCTCTTGTTTTGACTTCCACGTTTGGACCTGCGGACTCTGGATGCCTATCGCCAACCATATCTACGCTCTCTCCGGTGCTGGTATTGTTACTGCCTGCACAAACGCATTGTTTCCCACATAGATCTGGCACAAACTGCGCGAGGCTATGGATTCCGTAGTTACATGTCATTCTTCTGATATCATCTAGTTAGCAGAGTCCTTTATTCAAAGGCTAGTTTAGTACCGAGTAGAAAAGAAACAAGGAGGACTTTGGTAAATGAGCCCAAGTCGCAAGATTACTAATAAGAGACAAAGCTCATTCGTTTCTTTCTGAACTCTTTAACGTTCGACATGAAATAAAACTAGTAAAACTTGGGCCAGGAAAGGGTAGGTTGTGGATGGGACAAAAACATCGCAAGGCAGATGGGGGCATGCGCTCTCTATAACATTCTACTACAAACAAGGCGGGGTATTTTCAAGCAGCCTCGTTCGGCTCTAGCGGGACACGAGAGACGGGAATTGCCTTATCTACGCCTGTATCAAAGAAGATAAATCTCCTTACCAGCATATTGTTATTCCTTTTCCCTGGTATTCCGATCCTTTAGCATCTTAATCCCATAGATATCCACAGCATCAGGGCACTTAAATAACTCATAGCAAGGAAATATAACTATCTACCGCAAATAAATCCCTCTACAACCTAGATTTTGCCTCGGGCGCTGACTTGGCTGATTCCGCCTGTTGGGGTGGTGGGGATGGTGGCTGTAACCCCTGCTAACAGCCGGTGTTGGATATCAAGGCCTGGATCTGCGAGCCAGTCTTTGATGCGGTCATCATATTGCTTATCCGCAAAAGGTTGACTTGAGCTGATGCAGGCACAATCAGTTCATTGGCTTTTTGGAAATTGGTGTGCTTTTTGACAAACCTAGTGAACGTCTGTGTGGAGGCAGACATGATAGTGAGGATGAAAATGACAGCCAGGACGAATGCATTGATCAGGTTGTTAGGCTTTTCAACTCTAAGAGAATATATTTACTTATATGTCACGCAAAGCTTAGATTTCCACAACTGCGACCTCTCTGCTTGCACATTTGTGGTGAGCAACGAACTCTCCTCTCCACCCTCGTGGACCCCTCATACATTGAAGACGTCACAAGTAAACAAGATTTAATGGTTCAATCCTCGAGGGAGATCGAGAAACGCCACTGGCTTGTTCTTGGTCTTGACATCACAGAACTTCAATGCAGCTAAAACGCTAGCTCAGATACAATAAAGTTGACAAGTTGCGATAGTGGCCACGAATTAGGCTGACGGTATACCATGCAGCTTCACCGCAACATCATTTTATCAGATTATAAAGCGTTGTCACTTCTGCATTTACAGCGCTCTGACTTGATGCCCGACAGCTTCCCTACTGCAGCCAATTATTATCACCAGACCTCCGCATTCGTGGTCACTTTTGTGGAAGGCCTGCATGCAAGCTATGAGCCCCCCCGCCAGCTGTGCCACCTGTACGTAATATCAGGCCTCTCCCCACACTCCCACAAATCCATAGACTTCCACCTTTGTGGAATACGAGTCCAACCAGACTTTAAGATCCTGGAGTGATATAGATGGAAGCTTCCTCATTCGTCGCCCTGGTACTATGCTCTACGCACCTTTAAACTAGAGCAATTGAATCTAAACTTCATATTATTATCAAGTCCTTCCTCTTTCTGCGAATATCTGGGGCCCGCTGCCCTTGTACCAAGTGTGATGAGTATATAGGTATAGATTTATGCACCAATACGACGCTGCTTTTCTAACACTGCGGATATTCGCGTTGTAGAAAAGTGTCTGCTTGCCCGGGCTATGTTGTTGAGAATTGAACAGTCTACACCGCTGTGGAGGAGGAAGATGTGTTTTGCCAGCTTCGCTTTTGTGTGATGAGCGCATGAGGCCTTACCTTGTTTTAATTCTTGCAATATTCCTGCAACAATACAAAACCACATGATTACTTCTTAATGGAGCAAGCTCCCACATGATATTTCATTGGAATTCTTCAAGACTGCACCTATAAATACACACGAGTTTCGCGTCCAGGTTACACATCTACATACATCGTCGCATAATGTCTTACGAGGATGCAAAACCCTCCCCTCTAGACTCGCACAATCGTATAACAAAAGGCCGCTTCCATCCTTCTAAGGACAAACATACTCACCATGACCCTGGGTTCCCGAAAAAATCATCTACCATCCCATCGGATCATATGAAAGACAAAAAAGAGCACGTTGTCAAGGACAAAAACCACAAAGATCTCATCCTTCACTGTATTACCGACGCCTTTAAGCGGCTGAACCTCTGTGATCACCACCACGGTACGTGACTTGCCCTGAGAAAACCACGTTTTAAGCCTCTGATTGATATGTGAGGTGAGGAATTACAGTAGGTTTTAGCGCACGCATCCTGGCCCGTTCCCCAGATCCCGCCGCTTGGAAGCTAGATCTTACCCACGGCGATCACTATAGGGCCACTCCAGGGGCCGCCTCTAGCCACAAACGCCCCTCTGGAAGCCCTGACAAGCCCAGTAAATCAAGCAAGAAACGCAGCGAAAAGGCCAAAAGTGATGGAAACTCTTATGACAGAGCCGAGGGCAGTGGAAATGGCAGAGAAGACGACGATGGGCCCTCTTCAGGCCACCGATTTCCGTTGCCTCGCGATGCTCCCCCCGCAAGTCTCTTTGCCTGTCCTTTCTACAAACACGATCCCGCTAGGTATCGTAAGTGCATGAAAATTCGTTGTTCTCGAATTTCCGATGTCGTTCAACACCTTGAACGATGCCATCTGTTGAAAGAGATCACGCTAGGCGTGGCAAATGAGCAACAGCCAATCGGTCCTCAAAAAACTCGAAACCCCGAAGAAATTACTTTGTATTGTCCAAGGTGCCGCAAGGAGTTTTTCCGTGCTTCTGCTCATCGCTGGCGGAACCGTCACACAAGTTTACGACGTTGCACCCTAGCCACCATCCAAGAGAGTGGGCTCATGCTTCCTAGTGAGTTCGAAGGTCTCAAGGTGGAGATGGCTCAGGCAGCTGGAACTGATGAAAAATGGGGGAAGATTTGGTCCAGATGTTTCCCAGAGATTGAATTGTCAACACCATATGTTGAGACTGCTGTGCCCCGCCTGCTGGCCGAGCAAATAATTGAGCGGCTGCTCAGTGCCTATCCGTTCATTCTCATTGAACCCTCTTCAGTTCCACCACCAATCCTGTCCCAGTCCATTGTTGCATGGGCCTTAAACCGGATATTCCCAGGTTCATCAGCCAATACGGCCGAATTCCCAGTTGAGCGCTTCGTACCCTCGGGACTTTTCCCTCAAATGTCAATAACTTCCAGTCAACCCATGGGACCTGATTACCCTGGGACAATACCGTATTATTCACAGTTTTCTCATGGTCTCGATCATGCCGAATATGACGGGTATTACCAGGGCTTCTGGGACACACAATGATACCCAACGTCGATCCGGCTATGGTGCTTCTTCCCCCTCTATTTCACATTGTCTGGTGTTTATGGGAGCTCATATGGAAAGGGTCAAAAGGGCATTTTGGTATGGTTCAAGCAAACGTAGGGCCATTTATTGCGAATGGGTATTGATTAAGTAGATAACGAGATACTACATGGCCGAATAAAATAGACTATGGCTTATAGCGCAGCGAAGCTCTCTCACCGTCCATCTCTTAAGTGCAAGGCCGAAGCCATCTCATCTTCTGTCATGATAAACTTCCATAATGGTGCATTTATTTACTCCATGGAAGTCTCTCTTGTTGCTCTGGCTATCCTTATGCCATTAATTGCAGAGAGGAACTGAATGGCTCGCTAAGTAGGCCACCCGTTCCATCTTTGGGTGCCTTAGGTATTGAGCATCGCTAATTTTACCTCCAAAGCTAGGTACCAAAGCCACCGAGATCTTCAGGGCACATACAGCCCACAGGGGTGTAGAAATGTTAGCACGAGACCGAAATTCGCCACTTTACAACCCAAAGCCTTATTGACTGTAAATTCTAAAGATTAGGCGACTTTAAGAGGGGCATTTATTATTTTTCTCGTTGAAATTGTCCCCTTTCAGTATTCTTAAAGGATAGTTAAGGTCTGTAATGCCACGCATGGTAAACTTGACGAGTCATGTTTCATGTTGATATTCATTTTCATCATACTCGGTATTTCAATCCACTGAAGTTGGCTCCAATGTCTGATATACAGCTGTCAAGTGAGTATACAGAATTAAGGTTTCCATCCAACTACTGCTCGCACGGCTTGAGTCATATCACCGAGCTGTTTGCCCGTCTTGACTGACTTTCCTTTGCTGTACCCTTCCTTGTAAGCAATGCGGTCCTCGCCTGCAACCAGTTAGTCAAAGTTCAAAATTACGGTGCACTGAAAACTGAGTCTTACCTAGTAGAGCTTTGACCCAAGACTTTGGTGTTGCTTTTTGCTGTTCATCCCACACCGTTAGGAGATAAAGCGCAGTAGTTCCATACTCGGTCTCGTGTTGATGAACTGAAGCATTGAACTCTGGGTTGGCCTGTTTAGCAAGGTCAAGACGGTTCTTCGTTGCTTTAGCCGCTGTGTCGACTGTAACAAATCTGTCTTTCCGGTTGTAATTGTTTAGACCAAGGTCGCGTGCCACTGGATCAAAGACAGTAGCGTCGAAGTGCAGATCGTCGCCAAAGAAGATATCGTTGCGGGTGAGGGAGCCATCGACCTCGATCCTATCATGTCGAGCCAGATCTCTCAGATGGAAAGTTTTGTTGGGCTGGTCTGTGGTAGAGATTTGAGTCTCAAACACCATGTTGACGGCATCGATGTAGAAGCCATCCTCATAATGATAAGCGGCTTTGGCAGCTTCGTTGATCATTTCGTAATCGATGTTTTGACCATCCCGTGGGAGGTAACCGTGGTTTGCGAGAGCGTTGAGACCCGGACACGGTGACCGACCTATAGATAGCTTTAGCATTATGTCCCGGATTTTCGTAACCCTCCGTGGAAGACTCACTATCATAAGGTCCTGCGGGTCGGAAACCATGGCCATTCGGCTCAGGTAGTGCAGAGACTGCAATTGCGAGGAATGTCGAAGTAAAAAGAGAGACTTTCATGCTGCCAGGATTGGGTGAAGACAATGAAGTTGGTCGTATGTTGGTATGCTGTCTCAAATTGTAATAAAATCTGTTGGAAGGGGATACTTATTTATTTATCTTTTTCGGAATTACAAATACAGCCGTAGTAAGATTGCGCTTAGTTACATCTACAAGGATATTGGCTATCGTTTTTCCCTTCAAATTATTTACCTTCTAGCTAAAGATGGCATCACCGGCATATGGTAGTCGTATAGCTGGCGTATCCCAAGCGTATGGTAGCGTATTCATTCAGGAGAGTGGATACGCACTGTGGATCTGAGACTTCACATTCAAGCTATTATGGCAGCTTTGCTAGCTAAGATGCGTTCTAAAGCCTAATATAGACCTATTAGCAAGCTTGAACCTAATTTTAGAGGATCCGTAGGGCGTAGACAATTTCCCAAGTCGATATAGCATAGTAGGCGTATCCACGGCGTGTAGTATTATCATGATTCTGGGCGTTTGACTAATTGAATGGAGTCTGCCATTATGGATAACTAATGAAGCAAGGGGACATTTCATTCTATGGACTTTTTGAAACCCAATGTCCCATCTTATCTATGCGCTCGACCACATGCAATCCAAAGCTCAATGCATACTTAGGTCTCGAGAACCTGCGGACCTCTGTGGCACGCGGAGTTGATGACAGCCCCCTTGAATCAAGTACTCCGGTGCAGCTGTACCCTGGCATGCCCGCTCAAAACTTCTTAATCCTTCTTGACAGGAACTTTCCGATACTTAACCGTTTCAACACCAGTATCATCAAAGGTTCTATCAGCAACAATCTTGTATCCTCCGATACGCGGCAGGATCTTTGTCCAAAATCCCCAGTAAACTCCTCCAAGAATCAAAACACCAACACCAACCACGGGGAAGACATAGTAAGGATACCCATCCGCGTTCCAGTCGCCATCCGGTGGGATGAACGGTACAAAAGCGAGAAATATGTTGGCGAGGAGGTAGATGATGGAAATCGGAAGGTAGGTATGCCATGGAGATGTCCAGTTCTCGGATTTCTTGTAGTGGAGGTATATAAGGCCAGCGGTGACAAAGCCGTTGATCCATGAGCCGGGGTATGTGTACCTGAGTTGTTAGCTTGAGTCTGACTATAAGAATAAGGTAGCCGTAGGCTAAGCAACATGACAAAGAACACAGTATTTTAACGCTTGAGTCTGAACAGAGAGACAGTCACTTACAGATTGACGATAAAGTTGTATGCCGGGCCAGCAGGCGGCGCAAGAAGAACAATGACGGTGACAATCCAGTGAAGGAAGAGCTACATCGTTAGCGACGCCATCACGAACAAAATACAGACTCACAGAAGCTGCCGGTGCATTGAAAGGTCTGTTTGAGGCCCAAAATCGACTAAAAGGCAGAATTCCCTCCTTGGCAAGTTCTTGATTCACCCGCGCATGCGCAAACGAAACAGCCAAGACATTTCCAAGGTTACTCAACGCCACGAACGCAGGAAGACTCCTTGCAGCAGCACTCTCGCCAAAGACGTTCCGAAAGAAAAGACCCGCCACGATGACCTCAGACTTCGCGAGATCCGATTTCGGAATCGCTGCAAAGTAGGCCACGTTTGCTAAGACGTAGAGAATGGTGACACCGCTGACGGCAATGGGAGCTGCGACTGAAAGAGTCTTTTTCGGGTGCTTCAGTTCGGAGAGGACGTAGTTGGCGTTTTCCCAACCTTTGTAGCTGTAGATGATGTTGAGAAGCGCATTTGAGTAAGCGTATGCCCCGCCACCCGAGTAACCATCTCCGTCTGAGATTTTGAAGGCGTTGGTGAAGTTGTCGGGGTCTGGGACGCGACGATGGCCTGCAAGGGCAGCGAAGCCAGAAAAGACGATGAACAGGAGGATCACGACTTTGAAAATGCCCAGGACATTGAACAGGCGGATACCCCACTTCGGGATGGTGCTGTGCATAAGAACAGCAAAGGTTACACAAGCGACAGCGATTCCACGAGCCTCCCAGCCATCAGGAGTTTCTCGTCCAGAAGCAAACAAAATGTATCGGCCGAATGCAAGAGAGTTTCCAGATGAGAATCCAAGAAGAATCATCTGCGAAGCCAAAACACAAGTCGCCAAGTATCGAGGTCGACGATACACGCGCTCCAGATAATTCTTCTCGCCTCCAGACCGAGGGATAGCGATCCCGAATTCGAGAAACACGCTGAGACCGCAGAACGTGAGAAATCCTCCAATTACCCAGAGCATCAGACAAATGCCAACGGATCCAGTGGCTGCAAAGATACTCGAAGGAGTTGAGAAGACTAATAGTCAGGTCAGCGACGTCAATAATTCAAAACAAAACTCACTTCCTGTTCCGATCATTTTATTGAGAATCAAGAAAACAGCACCCGTGATGCCAATCTTACGATCTTCACTGTACGCGAAATTCTGAGCATCAATCGTGCTCCCATTGTCAGGTCTTTCATCACTGTTGAACTCATCGTTTCTCAGGCCATCAAAGGCCTCGTGCGTTTTACGGTCCTCCATTGCTGATCTATTCTACAAAAATATGCGACACACTCTCTTTAAATGCACACATCTACGGCACAGACCCAATGTCACCCTCTGCGGATGTCGACATCGAATCCTTGCTCCACGGCATCGCCAAGCCATGCAGATCGCAAAATAATTACTCCATAAGGCAGGTCGTGAGACGAAGCGGGCGCTGGCCACATAATAAGCTCATAAGCATAATCAAGGTTGCTGATCCTACAATTGTGTGCGGGGGTAATAATACAGTATCATTAATCTAGTCTAGAAACAAAAGATGTGGTCGGACATCTTGGCAGAAGCACCGGGCTGCTCGAAGCCAAGGTTGCCAAGGGATGTCTTTGCCGCTTTTACCATTCCTGGCGGTCCGCACAGCATAATCTTGGAGTCTGGACTGGGCGTCGGGAACTTTTCCTGCATAAGCGCTTGTGTCGCGTAGCCAGTTCCATATATCCAGTCTGCGGGGGCATTTTCGACAACGTAGTAGAGACGGAAGTTTTGGGGGTATCGACGCGCAAATGTCTCAAGTTCTTTGCGCAGCAAGATATCTTGTTCTGAGCGGTTGGCGTAGATGAGGCTGACTTGTGTGAGGTCGCGATCGTCTTCGCAGATTGCTCGGATGATTTGGAACATGGGGGTAATTCCTGTTCCACCAGCGAGCATGCCTATTCTCTTGCAGAGACCTCGTTGATATCGCATAGCGCCCTTGGGGCCTCTGAATTGGACTTCATCGCCGAGTTCAAGGTTGGCGAGGTATTTGCCAGTGAGAAGACCGTCGGGATAACACTTGATGACGAGTTCAAGCTTTCCAAGGTCGTTGTTATTTGAGATGGGTGTGTATGATCTGTTGACTGATTTGCCGTCGATTTCTGCCTTGATGGCGAGATGTTGGCCTGTTGGTAGACCAAGGACTGTTGTGGGGGTAGGAAGGCTGAAAACGAGACGGTAGACATTAGGAGCAATCAATTCCTTCTCGGTCAAAGGAAGCGCGTGGTATGCTGACGCGTCGAGCCATCCTCTTTGAACAAGAGGGTTGACCTTTGTGACCTTTGGCATCTTCTTATGGGGAGCATAACTCATGAAACCGCCCTCCTCAAAATGAAGATGCTTGGAGAGCTTCTTGGCGGTGATTGTACCGGCGACGGTGAAAAGAGCAGACGCGATAAGAAAACCCTCAAGGAAACCAGGACCAGAGCCGCTAGTCTTGATCTTGGGTAGAGATTGTAGAGAACTGAACATCTCGGGGTTCAATCTGTATGCTTGGTGAAGAACAACGGCGCCAACAGAAATGGCAGCTGTAGCTGTGAGGGCGGCTGGAACGACGCTATTCCCAGATGCAACCTTGGGGGCCGCTTTTTTCAAGGTAACAGCCTTGGGGGCACCTCGAACAGGAGCACCCTTGTACTCTCCGATGAGATACTCCTCCATGATCTCGAAGGCATCTTCAGAGTGGCCAGCATTGTCGAATTCTACTGTTGAGTCTTTTCCAGCGACTTCAATGAGAACATCTGCACCACCGGGATGGTCCTCAATGTATTTTGTAACATCATAAACTAGATTGTCAGTAACCAAATGACATCAGTGATGAGTTGGCTTACCCTTTCCGTTGATGATTGTCCAACAATCACCACGAGTGTTGTGTGCAGCAACCTCCTTAGCAGTAAACGAAGCCATTTTGATTGATTGATTGATTGATCTACCAAAACCGATTAGGGCGGACAGAGCATTATATTAAAAGCAATCAAATACCGTCGCAAGGATCGGCGAATCCATTTCCAAATTTAGGTCGAGCCGAGGTTCAAGGTCTTTTCTCGGCCGACTGTGGGTCCGGAACGGCCGAGAGACCGTGCTGGCTCCGTTTGTTCGTTTTGCATTCTCCGAATGGATGTAAACCCGATGAGAAGGGCCTTTAATGGATCATAGTGTCGTATTGACCCGAGGCTCGGAATTCGCTTTCATGATAGTCGCCGTCGGGTTTTAATGCTTTTATTATCGCGAATAACTTAGTCCTGCACCACCTTGCAGATGAGCTAATGTTTCGCAAATTTAATGATCCTCAGTACCCGTCCAATAGTCGCAGCCACACCGCTTCAAATGTAGCCGCTAACATTTACGGAGATTATTATGCGACGCCACCGAATCATTCCGTCTGTGTCAAATTCTTCATGCCGGCAGGGCCTACTTAGCACTCCGTATCTACCGGCAGCTTGCATGGTTCCAAGATCCACTCACTGAGGCTGCCTCGGCTCATTCTTGGTTTGGTGCTTTATATAGGTAGACAGGTTTTCGCATTCATTAGTCGCGAATCAATTGGCATTGCAAGTACACCGACACCAATGGCTACTAAACGTTTTCATCTTATGGGCGAAGACCCTTCAACTGCCCAACAAATTGAGCTGCCTCCCTCATTAGACGAACAAGGTCTTCAACATTTGGTAGCGTCGCATTTTGCAATTGTCGACCCATCTGGTAAGTCAATTGTCCAAGTTAATGGCAAGCGCTAATTTTTAGGCATTGGTTTTGTCACCGACTCTGAAGCCTTGATAACGGTTGCAGATGTTCTCGCTGCTGATGACATTTCTATCACCATTGATGGAAAGGCTGTTCGCGAGGTTCCAGGTCCCAAGGGCCTGCCCCTTGTAGGCAACTACTTTGAGGTGTACCCTGACCATCTTGGTAACCATCAACGATTATTCGAGAAATATGGGCCTCTCTTCAGAACAACAAACATGGGCAGCACCATTTATCACACCAACGACCCTAAGCTAGCCAACATTGTTTTTAGCGAGTCAGATTTCTTTTCCAAGCGAATCATTGAGGGTCACCCTCTGCACCCTATCAAGAACCAGGAAGCCGGTGTTTTCCTTGGCGATACTGATACTCCCGAGTGGAGAGAGGTGCACAAGTTTTTGCCTCCCGCTCTTGGTCCCAAGGCTGTGCGACACTATGCGCCAACCATGCAAAAGACCGTTGAGGATGCCTTCAAGGTTTTCGATGAACTCGATGAGCGCGACGAGGCTTGGAACGTGTATCCCTACATGTTGAAGCTTGGAGCTCAGGCTGTCGGAAAGTTGGTGCTTGGCATGGACTTTCAGCACTTTTCATCCCCTGACGCGCCACCTCATGCCATGGTGATGCGAATCGCGCAGTCTCTTGAACTCAACAAGAAGATCACTTCCATGGGTAACTGGTATAAGAATTTACCGTTTGGTGACCCTCAACGCCTGCGCGATGCCCGAGCACACATGGAGTTGATGATGAAGGAATCTGTCAAAAACGCTTCCAAGGGTGAGGGAGACTTGGAACTTCAAGACGCTGCTGTCCAGGCCGAGAACATGGTTGACTATGTCCTCCGTGCTAGTGACAGCAAGGGTAACAAGCTTCCTCGCGAGCGAATTATGGAGCCTCTGGTCGTTGCCACTGGTGCTGGTTTCACAACAACCAGTTCTCTTCTGTCGTGGTTGTTGTATGGTCTTGTTGTTTATCCCGGCATGCAAGAGCGACTTCTTCAGGAGATGGTCGACAACGGATTTGATGAGAACACCCAAATCACTGCCGACTTGACCAACAAGCTCACATTCCTTGACAAGTACATCAAGGAGACACAAAGACGACACAACCCTTCATACCAACCTGCACGAACAGCCTCTGTGGACATGATTCTCCCTGGCGGCTACAAGCTTCCCAAGGACTCAATCGTCATTCCCGCCATTCACCACATTCACAACAACACCAAGATCTGGGACAACCCAGCTCTCTTCTACCCTGATCGATGGGACACTGACCGTGTCAAGAACCGTCCTAATGCTTCTTACATTCCTTTCGCCACTGGGCCTCGTATGTGTGTTGGCTTCAACTTTGCTCTTCAAGAGGTCAAGGTTTTCCTACCCAAGTTGGTGTATCGATACAAGTTTAGTCTTGCACAAGATGGACCAGTGGAGTATGATCCTATGTTCCAATTGATTCGTCCCAATAACCTGTATGTGAGGGCTGAGAGGAGAATAAAGTGGCCTTCGAAGAGCGATTAGATTGGATTGGATAGACAAAAGTATAATAGACATAATGTACAATAGATGAGTTGAGATATATCTAAGAATAAGAGCTGATGAGTTCATCCTCTTAATGTCTTCAGAGCTGAGTTTTGAGTGAGTAACTCTTTTGGATCACCAGTTTCGATGATCTGTCCATCCTTCATGACAACAGCGATATCGAAGTCGGTGACATAGTCAAGACGATGGCTGACTTCAATGACTGTCCGGCCATGCATAACTTGTCGAATAATCTGTCGGACCTCTTTATCTGTAGCGCTATCAACACTACTGGTCGGTTCGTCAAGAAGGACAACCTTTGAATGTGAGAGCAAGCCTCGTGCGAGACAAAACAGTTGACGCTGTCCAATTGAAAAGCCAAGTTCGCTAAGATCTGCGTCAAGTCCTCCACGGTTCCTAATGATGGGCCAGAGAGAAGTCTTTTTTAAAGCTTCAATAAGTATTTCATCTGCTTGGATGACTTCTTCTGGGTCTAGGTTGTCACGAACTGTGCCAGAAAGATTGACGGGATCTTGGGGAATAGTCGTTATTTTGGATCGAATATGTTGGCGTGGAATAGTCGTAAGGTCTTTGCCATCAATACGAATAGTTCCAGCTTGAAGTTCAATAAGTCGGAGGATCGAGAGGATAAGAGATGATTTGCCACTGAAACGTTAGTAGCGGTTAAGTCGATCAGACTTGGTTCCTTACCTTCCAGAGCGTCCACAGAGACAAACTTTCTGTCCTGGCTCGATTACAAGAGAAATATCCCGAAGAACAGGTTGAGATTCATCACTAAACTGTTAGACAAGTCTCAAATAGAAGATTCACATACTTGTATGAAGCCGTAACATTGCCAAACTCAATCCTTCCTACTGGCCAATTCTCTGGCTTCTCGCTTTCGCCGTGTTTGTTTTCGTTGGGAGTACCTTTGATGAAGGACTTCAACCTAGCGATGGCCCCGAGAGACGTTTCCAAGGTCGTCCATTGATCGATAACGGTTGTTAGTGTGAGATTCAGTCCAAGCAGGTTGACCATGGCCAGTCCAATCGCACCCTCACTGGTTGTCCCAGGAATTCGAAGGGCGATTGTCACAAGCAAGATAGCCATTCCAGCGACAAATAGATCGAGAACGAGTTCAAGCCATCGTTGGATACAAAACATGAGGTAAAAAGGTTTCTGAGATGTGTTGAGGAGTTCGAAACTCTCATCTTGAAACTGTTTTGTCCATCCAAATGAGCGGATAGTCGATAATCCCGCAGTCATCTCAGTGAACTGTGTGTAGAGTGGTGTCTTTGCTTCGAGATCGAGAAGTCTCATTTGTCGTGATGTTCGGAGATAGTACTTCTGAATCAGGTACAGGGCCAGAAATGAGAGAGGGAGAAATGCTCCAAAGTAACTGGCCCCAGATGCAACAACACCAGTTTGAACCAGCATGCGGAGGGTCACTGTACGTGTTAGACAAGCATCATCGGAAGGCGGTACATACAATCGAAGGTCAAATAGAAAGCCAATGGAAGCGACATGTCGATGAGTGACATATCTTGACTGAATCTACGCGGATTAGCAGAATTCTCCCAGTGGGCTTTGACGTACCGATTCAAGATACTCCCGCTTTCTGTAGTTGTGAAGAAGTGCAATGGTGCTCTACAAGGTCAGACATGCAGCATATGCTTCAGGTTGCGTACGCACCTGCAGACAGAGTTCAAGAGTTGTTCGTGGAGGTTATTAGACGACTTTTCAACGCCGGTGATAAGAAAGTAACTAACGATTAGCGATGCTTTCCCAAGATCGGTTCACTCACCCAATATTCAGGAGAGACACAGCTATGGATGCCACAGCGAGTCCCGCATATCCGCCTGCATAGTGGGCATCTTTCGAACCTTGACCCTTCTCTGTCCAGATTCGTAGCCAGATTTCTATCCAGTCAGCGGAATATCGCATCAGGGTGGACACTCACGAGGCATTGCTTCAAGTACTGCGCCTATCACGGAAGTTGGGAAGATGATGGCTACAACTTTCCAGCCCATTGATCTGACGTAAATCTTGTAGCAGTCCGTATCTCCAGTCTTTCGTGCTAAATCGATTTCTTTTTTCGGTGAAAGGCTAACGGTATCTTTTTGAGTTATTTCCGAGGTTTCGATAGGTGCAATAGTGTTTAGAGTTTCGGTGGGTTCAAGGTCAGAGTATTTGACTTGGTTCCGAGTGATGCGAGCGTCTTCGATCACCGTGATGAAGTCCGCGGAGGGCAAAAAGTGAGCTAATTCGTTAGAATTGTCTTGAAAAGGGGAAATACGTACTGTTGCTGGTGGTTAAAATGACAGTGTTCGTTCGAAGAAGGCCATTAGCTCCCAGAAGTCGATGAAAAACTGTATTAGCAGTCGTCATATCAAGACTGCTGAATACATCGTCGAGAAGAATGAGTTTCTTGCGTGAGTAGACACTTCGAGCTATGGCAACTCGCTGCTTCTGCCCGCCGCTCAAAGCCACTCCACCTGATCCAACGATAGTGTCCTGACCTTGGGGCAGTTGAGCTAGGTCTTCTTCCAAAGCGCAAGCGTGAAGCACCGATGAAAGCCACTTTTCATCCGGTTCCGATTGCCCGATGATGTTTTCTCGAATTGATACGTTTCGGAGCCACGGGACCTGGTCACAATAGCCTAGAGAATCCTCAACTTTGACGGATCCCTTTGTTGGTGCAATTTCTCCGATAATCGCTTTGAGTAGAGATGATTTTCCACTTCCCACTCGACCCACGACCATGTTGAGGGTGCCGTGCGAGATACGCAAGTTGACATCGCTGAGAAGTAATTTGTCGTCGCCAGTCTTAAAGTCGGCGTTCTCAATAACGACTGTATCTTTCTCGGGTGTATCGTTGGCGACATCTTGCTCCTTCAGCAACAAAAATGCTTGAATCCTGCTGCAGCCGCCGAAAACTCCTGCAATCTGCATCAAAGAGGTAAGAAGCATTATAAGCGGTTGGGTAACAATCGAAATCAAAGACAACGACGTGAACGCTTCTGCAACGCTTAATCCTTCATCTGCTTTGGTCCAGTAGATTGCAGACATGACGACGACTATCGGGGTTATTTGAGAAGCGACCATGGCTGGACTGTTAGTGATATGATATGCCAGTCAAAGGGTTGACTTACCAAGTGTGATGAAGTGCACAATTGCCCATCGGAACCTGGCGGATATCTTGAGCTCCTTGATCCTCAGATCTTGCACCATTTGACAAAAGAACTCTGTCAAACCCATCATCTTGATACCTTTCATCTGGTTCAGCATGCTTGATGTCTCGCCAACTCGCTTTTGGACAGCCTCATTCCATCTCACGGTCGCAGGTTCCATAGCAGGAGAGATAATTCCGCTGACAACGGTTGTGACTTGACTGTTAGCTTTACGGCAATTGCATGGGTAAATGTACTCACTCACGGTCGGAACCAGTACAAGCAGACTTGGTTTACCGATTTGACGATATAGCAGATAGATACCCACTGGCAGTTCAAGTAAGTTTGCCCACATATCATGGATTGAACCTCCAGCAGCAACAATTGTTTCAACGTCCGTCGTCATGAGTGTAACCGGTGCCGAGTCTTTGATAGATGATGTTTTGAGTCGCAGCGTCTTTTTGAAAATCAACGAAACCAATCCACCTCTGTACATGGTTACAAGCTGACAAGCCATGTGTTTGTACCAGGCACCAGAGATGGCAAGACCAACGTAGATGAACACAGTGGCACCGATAAGGCCGCTAGAGACTTCAATGGACATTTGCTTCTTGCTAACGAAAACGATGACGGACTGGGTGAGAAAGGGTTGGGCAAAGTTGAAGCCACTATGGAGGAGGCGAGGGATGATACCGGCTGCGAGTTGCCATTTGTACGTGAGGATGGTGCACTTCAGAAGACTGAACGAGCTGCTTTTGCTGTCTGTAATTTTTAGTCGCCACATTACTTACTGTTCGGGTCAGAGGAGAACTTACCTCGCTCCCATCGCTGTTCCAACGGGGGTGCAACATGGTCTGTATCAAACTTCGAGTCGATTGATTGCAAATCTTCAGGTTCGAGAATGCTGCGGTGGCCTTGAAGAAAGAGTTTGTTTATCCACCAAAAGAAACTCCTATTCACGACGCCAGAGGAGGTTTCGCGGATTTTTTCGGTTTCGCCGAGTAACTCTTTGGGTGTTTCCTCCAGAATCAACAGTACGGTCTTGAGCGCAAGAGAAACGGTGAATACAGATGCAATGGCTTTCAAAGATCGTATCCAGAAAGTTCGGACCAGGGCAATGTCAAGAATTATTGTGATGAAAAGATATCCACCAATCAATTTTGACGGCTTTCGGGAGTTTCGGTGTTCGACGAATAACAGGACTGTAAGCGCAAGCGATTCGACCAACCCGAGAACAGGCTCAGCGACGGCGGTCTTTGTTGATTTCTTTTGGGACCAGAGAACAAGCAAGGCGATTTGAAGGCAAGCGTAACAAGCGATAGTAGCCTGTTCTGTTAGTAAACGCAGAAACAAACAAGAAAAACTCACCAATTTCAGCCATAGCAAAGGCCCAAGTTTGGTGACTCTGTCGCGATTGCGGAGTATATAGAGCCTAACAGGTACAAGGATGATGAACAGACATGTCGGGAGAAGAGATAGGATGCTCTGCTCAAAAAGAATTGTAAAATCGAAGACGCCCGTTCGATGAGGGCCAAAATTATTGTCCGCATCCATGACGAATACCAATCATGCTTAAGAAATTTATTTTGTCGAAATTGTCCTAGTTATATACCATAAAGTCGGAGGAATTACACAGCGCTTCAAAGCACCAGAGAAGGCTAGCAGGGATCATGATGCTGGGTCACGGAATACGAAATACGCATACGTGACACGAACCGAAACGGTGATAAGACGGGTATATAGCATACGCTTATCAGCTTATCAGAATCTCCAGGGTAGAACCTCCGGTATATTTTCTCTTGAAGACTCCACTCAATCATGGATGCCCGCACCTCTCGGCTAATGAAACTTTAGCCGTTATGTCGGCTACAATTTATCCTTTTTGCGTCTTTAACATCTCAATATGAACACTCGGAACCTTACTTACAAGTGAAGCCAAAGCTCTCAACTTATCAAGACGGCCACTCTGTGTAGTTGTTCTTCTTTTCGAAAAATCCTTACCTGGTCTAAACAATTAAGGTGACGCAACTCACAAGCAACTGTATTTTGAGTAAACTTTAAGCATAACGGACAATATCTTGTCAATGTAGTAGGCGCAAGAATGCCAGAGCCCTCATATCAAACCATGACTACAGCTTCCTCCAAATTGCGAATTGCAAATCAGGCTCTTCAGATCCTTGTCTTATCAGTCTGCATCGAATCCTCCACTGTAACACCAATCACATTGAAACCTTTCAGCCTCAAGCTTATCTACCAAGCTGAACTGTGGTGCAACCTTGCCAACTCGCTCTGCACATTAACCCCTCCGCTGATCCCTCATTTCAGGCAATCCCAAACCACTCATGTACTGGGGATGATACAGCTCTTGGGGCGATCGCTGCGGCGATGTATGCATTTCATAAGCAAATTGAGTATTTGCCAACTCTGGCGGGGGAGACGGATATGCGGGTGGCTGAGAATAGTCACCTCTGATATCCTGGCTAGGACTTGAGGCCCAAGTGTCGCGTGCCCCAGCCGCTGCGAATGGTGTAGGGGTTGTGGACATGACAGGAGGTGGCTTTTGTGCCGTTGCAGGGGCTTCACCATGACTGGCTGCATAAACCTGGCTCGTCTGTGTCTTATTTGCGGGTTTGCGACGCTTCCACAAGAAAAAAACAAGTATGGCGAGCAATATCAAGCCTAAACCGCCACCAACGGCTGCGCCGATAATGGTGCCTTTGGATGGACCACCGCCAGAGCCTGATTCTGAAGAACTGGCTGCTGTCTCGCTGGGCCCGACAGTGACAGTGGATTGACCTTGAACAAAAACCGTGACGGTCTGTTTATGTGTTGTGATTGAGGTTGAGTACTTGGTTGTCCATTCTGTCTTTGTTTCTGTGTCGGTGATTGTTGTCGTAGCTTCTTTTGTCTCCCAGACTGTATCCGTGTCAGTTGCTCGTCTGTGGATGGGGATTCCTCGCCGGGCAAGGCCATCAGCAAGTGCATTGAGGCTTGCAGCTGGTCGGAGGACGATCGGCTGTAATGTCTTGGTTACGGGAGCCTCGCGAACGATGTGTTTTGGGGGAGCCGCGGGGGCAAATCGCTTCCGTTTTCTGTCCGAGTCTGTAGTCGTATCCTCTCTGGTAGCTTCATCGCTTTTAGGGCCTCGGGATACCGTCACAAATACGGTAGTCTCTTTGGTCGACACAGTTTTCACAGTAGTTGTGCCATCTGTCGTAACGGTTTCGGTGTCGGTTTCAGTCGCCCATGAAGTCGTTGTCTCGGTCACAGTTGCTCTGTAGAGTTTCAGCTGAGTACTAATTGAATCATAAAAGGCCGCCTCACGTAGGGTTGATGCATGTTTGGGCATTATTGTCGCACTTCTGGTCTTCATCGCAGCACTGGCGGGATCAGTAATGGTCAAGAGCATTCGATCATAACTCACAAATGGCTTCCCGACTGAAGGATTGCAGCATGTCGCATCAGCATTGCAACAAGCCCCCCAACCTGGATCTTTTGAAGTTCCGCAACAACTTTGCCCTTCATAGCAGCAACCGCCTTTGTCAGTTGTTCGACAGCAAGCCCTTTTGTCACCACAACACCATCCATTAGCTTGAGTGCCACAGCATTGAGGAGCATTATCGAAACATCCGTTGTCGTTTCCGAAGCATTTAATAAGTTGACCTTGGCGACGACCAAGAGGAAGATCCCAAGTCGGAAGTTGAGATGCCAAAGGGGGGAATTCAAGTCGTTTGATCGCACCTGGTCGAGTCCACTCTTGTACAAAGAGTTTGACTTCTTCGGGGTTTGTAATGTTGAGATCTTGGATACTTTGCTCGAGGTGAGTGAGAGAAATTGAAACAATCATGCTTGGCATACAGGCAAAAACCCATAGCCATCCCAGACGTGTCATATTGGAGTCGTGGACCGCTATTCAGTATAGATATGAAGGAAGCGGATAAGAGAAATCAACCAAGAAAGAAAATTTGTGCAGCCCAAATTTATGCTGCATTTCTCTTGAGCTGCCATCCTCGCCATGCTATGCTCGACTTCAGCTCCCACCGACGCCACGCATAGAGATATCACACCGGTAACACGACTAGTCAATGCCTGCATGCAGGTCAATTTGGCACTAAGATAGAGCTGCCTACCCCACCCGAGGCCTTTAGTAAACAGCGAATAAGAGAGCCGCGGTGAGAGCCTGATTGAGGATGCAGATAAGAGTAAGTAGGTGGGGGAAGGAATCCCGGGTTTCACGCAGCGCATTGAGGCGGAGTTCACACTCTGCGTTACCTTTCTATAAATAAAGCAGCTTGGATGCAAACATAATGAAGCGAAAATGATGATTTGTCCTTTTGCGGAACTGAAGCTATGTTCAAACTGCATCAAAGTGCAGCCTGAGAGCGGTTCGGGGTTTCAGGCTGGCTGCACTCGTTTTTCAGCTCGACACCACTATTTCATAGGCGCTTCGCACTTGAGAATCTTGGGGTGATCTATAAATATTGAAGTTTAGTCGAGGTTACCATCAGTTAATGTTTCTTCAATGCCCAACAAATTAACCTCCTGTATCATGGCTCCTCCAGCATCTCAGGTCGCCTATGACCTGGTGGTAATTATATGTCTTATAGCATTAATCCCTGTTATGATCTGGGTCACTCTCACTTCACCTATCATTCCTCGAACAACACCATCATCCATTGTAGCAGCTATCACAGCCATTGCTACTTTGTTCACGTCAGTTGTGAAAAGCCGAATTCAGCACGGTTTCATGCGACACCTTGAAGCACCGCTACGAAGCATTGGGAACACACCAGATGCTGAACAGCTCGCCCAAAGGCGCTTACTTGATCGAAAGTGGCGAGGGGTACTTGGAATTGAAGGCTTCGCAGAGAAATGGCACACCAAGCATATCTTTTTGATTTATCTACTCTGTGGCCTGTTGACAACAGCCCTGGTTACTACATTCACCCCAACAGCTGGTGTTCAGATCATCAATTATGAGCCTCTGATACCAGGTGCTGTCTACCCATTTACTGACAACGGAACATCGGATGCTTGTGCAGGAGTCATGAAAAACCATGGCGTTGAAGGCGCATTTGAATGGCAAACATCCAACGACACCGGTTTCTTCTCTTCATGGCTGAGAGATTGTCCAGCTTCACGCGTGCAGGCACATGTATACAATATCAACAACCAAAACCCAGAAGAGTTTGCGTATGTTGATGCAGGAGTAGCAATCTATCGTACGGCAATGGGCGCATCAGCACATTTATTCCTCGGCACAGCATTCAAAACCCTAAACAAGCAATATGGGAAATACGTGAAGACTACAACGCAATGCGTTCCTGTTATGACCAAAAACCCAGTCACTTATCATAAAGGAGGGGGTAAACTGGAGCGAGTCCCTGATAAAGACGGCGAACTACTCTTAACTGGGGATGGATGGTTAAAAGACCTTGCCCGACCGGCAGGTTTTGCTAGAAACCTCTCCCAAAGCAGCGCTATGGTTAACTACCTATGGGTTTACTCCAAGACTGTCGGCACATCAGTCGCCCTTTTCAGTGCTTATAACGACCCAAAGGCCGAAACTCCCTTTGCTCAAAACTTGGCTCGTACAATTAACGATCTTGATAAAGACGCGGGGACAAGATGCTCAGAAACTTATGTGGTTGCCTGCGACTACAATCCCTAAGACTCTTTTGAGTATCGACTTGTCACTCTCAATTTGCAGGCTGCTTCAGACACCAGCAACAACACCAGTGCCGCCTACAGTAGTCTCTTGAAGGGGGGTCCCCCCTCTAAACCTACAAATAAAACTATTAGCAACCTTCACTTCGTTGCAGTTGGGACTTCAGCGTACAAAATGGTCATGGAAGGTTATGGCCTCGATGGATGTTTCGCCACCGTCAACCGGATCGCTGGTACAGACCGGCAACCACCGTACGCCTTCAACAATAGTCGCAATGGGTTAGAAGATACTCTGGGTGTTATTTCTGCCATCGCCGTGTCTACAATGGATCTTCTTGATGACGCTGCTGTGGCAAATGCCGTCGAAGAACAAGGAGGCAAGGCACAGGCTACTATTGATGTAAGACGTCTGGGTGGGAATCACTATGCACTCATTTTCAAAATTCCGCCTATTCCTAGCTTCTTAACTTTGTTATTCTTCTTTGTTACGAGCTTTCGATCAGCTTGCCAACTTGGTGGGGGCGTCAGCGATGAAAAGCGACCAAAGCGTTATGCGGCAGAGAGTATCAGGGAGCTCATCACTCTTGGACAACCTGCACAGGGGAGGATTCAACTTATCGAACAACAGCCTTTGATTAGGCCACATGGAGTTTGATTTAGGGCAACAATCTTGTTAACTTCCTTTGAGTACTGTCTCATTTATCAGCCAGTATAATTGTCTGGGGCACATCTCAATGCATGGCCTTTTACTCCGAGACCCATTGTGTAATTCTTTACTTCTCAGGAGCCCTTGCTAGAATCGTACCATACTTTGAGTACGTGTTGTTGGATGAAGGAACAAAGTCCTCCACCTTTAGACCAGCCTTTGGTTGAAAGACACATATGATATCCGACCCTCCAAACTGAAAGTAGGAAATCTCTTGTCCCTTCTCCACACTGTCACCCTTCTGAACAGTCAACTTGACGGACGACACTTGTGCCATACCAATAGGAAGCACCGCAACCTTGCCCAGCACAGGGTTATCAATGATCACCATACCACGCGCCTGCAAGAACTGATACCCAGGAGTGTCGGGTGCATCGGGTCCACACATGCTGCGCATGGGCTCACACTTGGAGTTTACCTCCATGTAGGCGGCGCCTTGGATGTTCTTGGCTTCAAGGATCTCACCAGCCACTGGTGCATGTTGACGATGGTAGTTGAAGGCGTTAAGAAATGCGTGCATCCAGACACCGCCATGGAATTCTTCAGCGTATTCACTTCCCTGGAGAAGCGACGAGATAGTCCACGGCAGGTTCTTGATACGGATCACTCCGTCAGACTCAATATTGACAATGTCCTGGTTGGTGACAGAATTATCGTAGGTGCAGTCAGCTGGGTAAACGATAACATGATCGTTGTGCTGTTCTGTGATAGGTCGCATGCCAGGTTTGAGTTTGCGAGTGAAGAACTCATTGAAGGTACGGAAACCACCCTCGGGGATCAAGGCTTCATCAAAGTTGTACTTGGGTGAATTCTTCTGGCTGAAACTCTCAAGAGACTCCTTGGTCAGCGATGCAGGTGAGTCCATGAACAGCCCAATGAGCTGGGCAAAAACGACGATCCATGAAGAAAGCCAGGTAAGTGGCTGTCCAACCTGATCTGGCGAGATTGCAGTCTGAAGGTTGACCAGGGGAGGCTGGTCGATGATGAAGTAGAACATGCACAGAATATTATAGATATCCTTGCCCTCATAGTTCTCATGAGGCGTCCACTTCAGAAGATCGTTGGCAAAGTCCAAAAAGGATCGTGCATCGTTGATGTTCAACTTGTCCATGAACTTGGGAATCTTCTCATACGCAGACTGGACAGCCTCATCAAGCGCACCAGGCTTGATAGTCTCGAGGTAGCCAGTGAGGACGAGGATGATGGGGTTGTAGATGACGGGAGTCTCTCCAATGCCAGGCAGAGGAATGATGCCGACAAGACCTTTGCGGACCTTGTCGAGAGGAGACTTTGAAGGAGGAGGCGGCTGGAAGCCGATCTCAGTATCAGGGGCAGTTGGGAGACCAGAAGGCATTTTGTAAAACTAGAGTGAAGGTGTAGGATGTAGGTAATTGAATGTTTGAGTCTTGAGTTGTCTGTGGGGAGGGGGCTGTGTTTATATATATCCTCCCTGCCCCCGCACCAATCGAGCCGACTTGGCTTGTTGATCAACGAATCCGTCTGTCCGACGTTGATCGTCACTCATCTCCAACGTTTGACACTCTCACTACTACGAAGCACAATGATGTGCTGGCAAATTATTCGCTAATTCGACTTCGGCAGATCTATCGATGTCTCACAACCCCTCTTTTGTCTCTCCAGGCCTACGCAAGTTCTTTCATGTGCGACATTTACAACACCCAAGGCGTACAGGTCTAAATTTCGGCTTGGCGTCGTTCAACATTCCGTTGTCGCTCCTTCGGATATGAGTCCGAGAGACTAGGCAAAGCTTCAAGGAAATGTCTTCATTGGAATCCGTTGCCCGAACGTACCATACTGTTGAGGGAACATCTGAGCTTTGTCGGGCAGTGTTCGTGTGATGCCTCCACAGTTGAAGCTGCCATCAAGAGGGTGGCATGAATAAGTCGCGCTTTGAAGTTCGTAAATGAGACATCATTTGAATTGTAAGTAGCCAGTGACGAGGGCACTCTTCCCAGGGGCTTTCGAGACCGTTTCAAGAGGTCCTGGGAGTACGGTACACTGTCGAATGGAAGTCGGCACGGCTTTAGGACCTGTGGTATGAAGCGCGTAAGTCAGCAATAGGAACGAGATAAAGCTCAAAAACATACGTGAACAATAGACTGACCATGACCAACTCTGATTGTACTCAAACCAGCCTTTTAGCATCGCATGAACCTTTGGATCTAAGTACCGAACAGGACATTCAAAACAGGTTAAAAATAATATACTGAGGCGGTTGGCAGCTCCTGGAGATCCGCGCTGATAATCGGCGGGCCGTTGAGGTTAATTTTTTGGCAGCTTTTGATGTCATCGGCTTGGCGCCTATCGCCCCCATAAACTCGATTCTGGGAGGCGACAAGCTTGGAGGACTGCGAAAGTATATAAAAATAAGTGAAATCTCCGGGATGGCTCGCAGTCGCTATGGGCACTTGAACTTGATACTAAATCAGTGGATCGTTGTATCGGAGCTGCAGCTGACACCAGTTCTTCATCCTCGTGTCCACAGGAAGCTTGAGGACGCTGTCCTTAACTCCAAGAGTGTCTATGTTGTGCTGGACCTGCTGGATGGCATCTGCAGACATGGACTTGGTGAACCAAGGTGACCAAGGGAACTGCTAGTTCCTGACATGAGCGTCGGTCTTTACCATCCGGACGACGTCAACCCAAACCTTGAACTCGACAAAGGCAGGCATGTTCCTTCTCTTGACGACAAGGATATCAAACTTCTGCTTACCACCCATCTGCTTGTATTTGTCGCAATCCCCAAGATTGTGGCTAAGTGCGTTGCAGAGGGGACAACCCTTCATTATCCCGTTGGGTTCAGCGCGAAGTTGTCGGCTGCAGCCTCTGGCGTACTCGCGGAAGAGGAAAAAAATCATGTACCGTTAAATAAAGCTGTCGGCACGGGTGCGTTGTTGAGTGGAGTGCCGTCCCGACGTACAAATCCCATCCTGTCTCGAAATCCATTCGAGGCGGTGGTCGACTGGGCAATCTCACGAGGAATCTGTCTCAGAGCCTCGGGGAGGCGTCGGTCAATAGCGCGAGAGCTGCTACCTGTAGTCTCACCGGTTGAGCCTTGCAGGTCGCCTCGCGAACCAAGATCAGGCTACCGGTTGCCCTCATCCTCAGCCGGGCGCTTGCCGTTGTCGTTGACTTTGTTCTTGTTCTTGTTGTTATCGTTGTTGCCGGCCATTTTGTCTGATGACCAAGTGTGTACGGAGGGAGGGGAGGGGGAGAATAGAGTTGTTGTGAGGAAAAGAGAATCACCGAGCGCAACTTAAAAGATGGTAGAATAAGTGGGGCTGCCACTACTTATTTATCTGTGTAAAATGCTGTTAGAGCCTTCAAATTGGCGGCACTTCAAATCGCGTTTTGGGTGCCTGCCATTGCCATCAGCTGCCGGCACTGACCAGGCTGCTGCTAGGGGCTTTCGCCCTAGTCCCCTTTATCTTCAATCACCTTTACAAAGCGTGTGGGTGCATGTTACTTCAATCAAGATTGTATTGTATTGCATTCTAATGTTTAACGCCGGCTCAATCCTCTAAGATGACAAGGGCGCCCTAACTGAAAGCTATCTACTGAGAGGCCCGGAGCATGTGGGGCCGACAACGGCTCCGAGGCCCACAAATCCCTCGGACCAGCTTCGGGTTGCTGACTCATCGGGTTTCCAGCAGTCCTGGCTGGACTTCGCGTTCAACCCAAACCGAGAAGTCAAAATAAAGTCAATCATTCAACGACAATTCGAGCGCCTCAAGCCTTCAGTTTATCTTTCAAAGTTGATTGATGAAAGAAGCTATTTCGCACATGCCGCATCCACAATATCATCTTCCCAAGATCCACTCACTAGAGCTTGATATCACCATGAGCCCGAATGCGTAGCTTGACCCTAGTTAGGGCGTTGAGACTTGTCTAGCACTATCGAGCCGCAGTCCACCCAATTCAATCAATCACGGCGTTCTCTTCGAAGCACGAATGCCTCATGGAAAACAAGTTAGGCCACTTAGGAGACCCAAGAAGGTACAACGAGAACGTTCTGTCTTGGTGGACATGCCGCAGGATGATTCCACTAGTCTCAGTACAGCCAGATCGTCTATCACGAGGACGACCGGACGCAGCTAAAGGGGGGAGTTTCGGCGCGATCCAAGCGTCTAGAGCCATGAAAAAGGGGTTGATTATCATGGGGGGCTGAGATTCGATGTGCATGGTGATAGTCTTTTCTCCATGACCTCTGTAGGTCAGTGGAAGGGAAGTTGAGAGACAGACTCAACGTGATCATCCGGACTAACTAGAGCTGTGGGGTGGCGCAAAGTGAAACAGTTCTTCCTTGTCAGCACTTGGAAGAGACTCTATCATACAAGCTTGGCCTAATTGCGTGACTATAAAGCTGAGAGTGAAGTGGTGAGAAGCAATTTGTCTCTAATTAACCGCTGAATCAGTAATTGAGCTGTACGGTACCATATATGTATCAGAATCTTTCCCATTTTGTGTCATTCTATACTACAAGAATGGCAGTGTTTGTCCAAAACCACATCTCTATAGCTTATCTATATCCCCATCAGACATCCAATGTGAGCCTCCAGCGCACCGATACCCACCAGTTTGTTTGATCCACTGATATCCCATTGGACAAATTCCCATGTGCATCAATTTTTCCTTCCTTGCCTCAACCTTCTTTCGTTTCTCTTCCTCGGCTAAGATCTGGCGGACGATCCTCTCCCTGTCAGCGTCTTTTGCATCCTGTTGAGCCTTTTTGAGACGACGAAACTCCTCTTTGTCTTTGGCTTCTTTCTCCTTATCTTTCTGGAGCTGTTCCCATACTTCATCACTGACTCCGGCATCTCGAATACCATTTGCTACGTTGGCATTTGGGGGCTCTTCCTCTGGCTCTTTGTCTTGCTCCTCTTTCTTGGTGTCCGTGGTCGTAGCGGTCGTAGTAGTGGGCGGAGTGAAAGTAGGTGTATCAACAGGGGCCTTTGCTCTCTTTGTCGCAGCAGCTGGCTTCTTATTACTCATTCGTCCGTGACGTTCCGTCATCATTTCGTCAAGGGTGCAAAGAACAACTTGTTCAGTAAGTATTAAACTCTCAGAATCGAGATCAAACTTTTGAAAAATCTTCTTTGCCAGCTCCTTAACATCTCTTGCGTTGGCCCAGCTGTCTTGCTGAGAGAGTGTTCGGAATCTGTCGGCCAATTCAGCCAAAAATGACTTCTGGGGAGTCTCCAGGCACGAGAGATCCATCGGTATCTGGTCTTTGAGCTTGGCCTTTTTGGCTTGTAATTGAGTCGTCATCAAGTGTATGCAGCTCCCAAGAGTGAGTGGGTCAAAGTCGATGCTCTCTGGGAAGCGGCTCGACATGCCCGGATTGATGCCCAAGAGAGTGTTGATGTCCTTGACATAACCCGCTAGGATAATGATCAGTTTTCCGTGGTACCTTGGTTTGGTAACACAGTCCACCAGCTCATCGACCGCCTCTCTAGCAAACGATCCACTCTCCGAAGCCAATCTATAAGCTTCGTCGATGAAAAGCACCCGTCCTAAAGCTCTGTCAAGGAGTTTTTGCACCTTGGGTCCAGTGTGTCCCACGTACTGACCGATGAGCTCAGTAGCAGAAACTTCGATGACTTCAGTATCAGCCAGGAAGCCCATGTCGTAGTAAACTTTGCCCATCTTGCGCGCAGCTGTTGTCTTGCCAGTCCCAGGTGGACCACGGAATAGAAAGTTGAAGGGAATCTCTGGGTCAATCCCAAGCTGTTTGCCTTGACGAACACGGGTCTGGTAGCCTTGGAGAATTGATATGAGCCGTTCTCGACCGATATCGCCCTCAAACAGCTTCTTGACATCCGTATCGCCCTTTTCAGCGCGATCAAACTCTTCGTCAAAGTCGATTGCTTCCAGAGTCCCATGCCTCTTGACACGACCAGTTGAGACACGCTTTTGGTGACTGGCCATTGCTCTACCAAGAAGAATGTCTATTTCACCGGCATTTCCGAAATTAGGACGATTTCTCGCGCGATTCAGGACATCAAGTGCCACGGATTTGGCCTTGTCTGTTGCTTTGAAGCCCGACTTGCCTAACTTGCGGTCAAGAATCTTTGCCAAGGCAACGTCGTCAAAGTCTTCGAAAACAAAGGCCGACGACAAAGGAAACCTTCGACTAAGGCCAGGATTTACGTTTTGGAACATCTTTTCCATCTGTTCCCTATAGCCAAGCAGCAGAACACATCGATCTTCGCCTGGCACGCTCTGGACCTCAGCAACGATGGTGTCGATAACAGCAGTCTTGAATGAATCAGTGTGATCACCACTTGAGCCTCCTCCTCCAAAGAGTCCATAGGCTTCATCTATCAGGAGTACCTTCCCAACTGTTGCGGCGAGGATGCCCTTCGTTTGAGCTTCAGATTGTCCAAGATGAGCTCCTACGAAATCTGCTGGATTCTTGACCACAAGCTCCCCATTGGATAGCAAGCCAAGATCCTTGAGAATCTCGCCGTACAGTTTTCCAACCGTCGTCTTGCCGGTACCAGGTGATCCTAGGAATACCTTATTGAGCGAGAACTCTACCAAGGGTTCTTCTGCGAGCTCGCGGTCAAAGTTTGTTTTCAGGGTGTCCATCAGCACACCGAGCGCATCCTTCACCTCCTCCAGGCCAATCAAGGTTCGGAGCTCCTGATAAGCTTTGCTCTTGGTCAACGCCTGGGATGGCTCTGGGCCAATTATGTCTTCTTGCGTGAGAAGAAGATCGTTTGGCTTTTTACCGGCTCGACGTTCTCTCCGAATACGGGCTGCCTGTCTGTTCGTGATGTTCTGAAGATAATTTTCGACAGCTCGTGCATTACCGAAGCCATTCTTTCCACGGCCGTGGCCAATTCGACGGGAAACGATTCGGCAGAACAGTCCATCGACGCCTTTCTCAACACTCATTCTTCCTTTGAACTTCCGATGGATCTGGAGTTGAAGGATCTGGAGGAGTTCCTTATCGGTATAATCCTCGAACTTCATCTCAATGGGGAATCGGCTGGGGATGCCGGGATTATGAGAGAAGAAGGACTCCATCTCTTTGCTGTAACCAGCCAGGACGAAGACGATCTTGCCGCGCAGGTTCTCTACCTCTGCGAGCAGGAAATCCAACACAGCCTTACCTCCAGGACTATTGCCAGATGTCAGCTGGTATGCCTCGTCGATGAAGACGCAGCCTCCGCCGTTGTTGTTGACATTTTCAACGAGTTTCTCGCATCCAGTAACGCCCATGTTGGCGAGCTTTGAGCCGGTCACTTCCTCGAAAGTGTTTCCTGGGATTGCTCCAACAGTAGTCAGGAACTCGGCATAAATTCTGGCTATCGTTGTCTTGCCTGGGAGTAGTTAGTGTAAGTCATTATTCCGTTGGGGCATCTCAGTGGAGGGTTTACTCACCTGTTCCTGGATTGCCGAGCAGCGCGCAACTCCACCTTTCGTCACCAAGAGAAAATCCTTGGCGTATCTTGGTATCGACTGACGACTTGATCGACAGTAACTGATCTTTGACAGACTCCAACCCAATCATTCCCATGAGTTTGTCCAATGCAACGTTGCGGGCACCGTCGACCTCTTTCATGTTCTTCCACTCATTGGCTGCACTGGAGATGATATCGATTTGAGGTGAATACTGAGGCGACGGATTGTTCTTCTGGGTCTCGTTCATCTTCTTCTTGTTGCTTTCTGTCTGGCGCAGAGTCTCAAGCTCTTCCTGCTTCTGTTTGAGGTCATCAGCCTGCTTCTTCTTCTCAGACTCGTACTGCATGGTTCGACGATGATGATCAATCTCATCTTCAATCTCTTGAAGTTCCAAGCGATACTTGTCCTGCGCCTCTTGTCGTTTTCTTTCAAGTTCCAGATCTCGTTGGATTCTCCGGCGGTTATCTTTATCCTCTTTGGTGCATGTTATGCAGCTCTTGGAGTTGTCGCCACAAGGAACCTTGGACTTATGGCCTCTCGCGCACGTTTTTTCGACCTTTGCCAAGCATTCTATCTTTGAGTGATCTTGTACACGATGGCACCGACGATGGCATGTGTGTTTGCCGCAGCCCAATGGGGCATTGCAAGGCTCAGCGCATCCTCCATCCGGACACTTCACATCAAAATCTTCTGGAGATTTCAGTAGCATCGACGTCTCTGGGTGGCGTTCGCAATGGATCGGAACGCCATCAAACAGAGACTCGTTCTTCTTCAACGCATCAAAGTACTGTGTCCACATCTCGCCTCCTTTCTTGCTTTTCATGAAGGTCTGCATGTTGCCAAACAGAATCATGCCCTTTCGCGCTCGCGATAGAAGAACGACAAGTCGTTCCCTCGCGTACAAAAAGCCAATCTCGCCGGATGCGTTGCTACGGGTTAGAGAGACGATAACAATGTCGCACTCTTCACCTTGGTAATTGTCGATGGTGGAAAGGCGCAGCGGTTTCTTGTTCACTTTGGCCGCTGCTTGTGTGATCAGCCCTGCGCGGACTAAGTCATGGTGGTCGAGATCGTTGAGCCATGGATCAGTCTCCTTCCGAAGAGTTTCTTTGAGCAAATATAATTGGCCGAGGTATGGTGTGAGAACAACCATATTCTCTGTCTTGTATCCGTTCTGCGAAAGGTAGCGGACCATCTTGAGGACCATCATAGCCTCGTGGGGGTTTCTCTTGCTAGCTTTGGCTGTAGGATCTCGTCGATCAGCTACATCGTCCATCATATCCTCAGGTTGTTCATGGTGGACAAATGTCACTCGGCTCTTCAAACCTCGAATCGGCTCACGTTCAAATGTCGATGGCATATCTTTCAACTCGGGGTACGCCAGCATGCGAGGGTATTGTGAGATATCTGGATGACTGCGATGCTGTTCCTCAAGCGCTGTGAAATGTCGGCCCTGAATAACGAGTCTCTCAAAGAGTGACACGTTCAAATCGTAGCCTTCGCCTTTTTCCTTAGTCAACGTGTAGTTGCCAACCTTGGGTCTGAGCTGCTTATGATCGCCGATAAGGATGAGTTGCTTGACTGAGGCACTCATCGCAGTGATGATGTGCGCCTCAAGGATTTCTCCCGCTTCCTCGACCAGAATTACATCAGGATTGGCTGTTTCGATGATAGACTGGTACATGGCGGCGGCCGTAGTCGTGCATCCAATGATCCGTTTGTCTTTGAGCACTCTTCGTCCACGTTCATCGAGTATGCTCTTGGCTCGGGTCTTGATGTCATTATATCGCTTGCTGAGGTCGGCGAAATTAACAATCTGTTCTTCTCGAACTGTTTGAGACCATATGTCATGGATCTGCCTCCTTTTTTCATGTGGCAGGTCCCATGCGGTACGAACTGGTCCTCTCAGAGATGCATTGAGGCTCCCTAATTGTTGAAGATTGCCATTTCTAAGCCAAAACTGGTAGATGTCCTCCGGCTCCATAGCCTTTCCGTTGAAACCAACCATTTGGAAACCATCATCATCATCGGGTACCTGAAATGCGGACCAAGCGATCGTGTAATCGTCGGAAAACTCAAGGTATTCGAGAATGTCAGCGGGCTGCATGTCCCGTGCTGCGAGCTTCCTGCTGCAGTCCTGAAGCTCTTCATTGAGAGTAGTCTCTTCAGCTCGAAGACTATTGAGGATGTTCTTTTCCTCCATAGTCAACCAGAACCGCTTTTGGCCGTCGTACTCTCTCAACAGAGTGGGTTTGGTGGCTTCAGTGCATTTGGAGCCCAGACGAACCATCTGGTCCGGGCTGACGCCAATGTCCATCAAATCCTCCAAAAATTGATCAAGGGCGTGATTCGTATAGCTCAGAACGAGAATACGAGAGGTTGTCAAACGTAGAAGAGTCAAGAGAATAAGTGCGCCCAGAAACGACTTGCCTGTGCCGGGCGGGCCTTGGATCAATGCCAGATCGCGACTAATGCCATGAATGAAGGAGTTGAGTTGGGCATCCTGCAAATAGATATCTTTCTTCAGTCGTAAACTTGATGGCATCTTGAACCTGCCACCCGATTCCAAACAAGTCTTCAATTGGGGCAACAATGCGTCCAATTTTGTCGACCTTGGGCCGTCCTGGGAAGGCTGTTCGGGGTCAATTAATTGAGCTTCGAGAGGCCACTCTCCAATGGTCTTCAGCCGCTTGAGAATTGGTTCATAAGCGAATGTGGCCGTGTCGACAATAAAGAACTTGACTTGGTCTTTGAAAGGGCTCTGTAGTGCTGCGAGAGCTTGCTTCAGGCCAGATTCCTCCGTGAACTTGATGCCAACAACAGGCGGTGTCTTGAGGAGGCAAGTGACATCTCTGACAAGTGATCCAAACGCGATGATCGTGCCGTTGCAGCAAAGCGCACCAAAAGAGTCATGTTTCATGAAGTTCTTGGACTCAGTAAGAAACGCTTTCTTTCCTGCCTTAGGTAGCTTATGAGGGAAATTGATGCCTTGGTTGCAAGCTACGTAGAGAGCGAGCGAAGGGATATGGCGGGTATCCATGTCGTTGTCGGCATTAATCCCTACCAGCTTCAATTGACCCAGAGCGACGGGACGTCTCTTGCTTTTCTTCTGACCCATGGCAACTTGAAGGTCTTCTCGAAGTTCAGACAACATGTCCTCGCGTAGGAGACGGAAAAGCCAATCACGATAGCTTTGACTTCGGCTGTCAATCGCCGTGTCAAAGACATCCGCCAGTCGCTGAAGATACGGAGTCTGAGTCGACAAGAGCTCATCAGATGTTGGATAGATAGAGATATCGCGAAAATTGACGTGATCATTGTCATGACGTCCACCAGGAGTGACACCGTTGCCTGCTGTTTCAGGCTGGGAGAAGATCTTGATCAACTTCTCAATCCGATAGCCGATCTGCCTTGCTTCGTGCGAAGGGGATTTGGCAAGCGACTTATGCTCCATAAGTTCTTCCACAGCAGCCTTGTACGCAGTGAAGCTGGTTTGATCGGAGACAATCTGCAAGCAGAGCCAGGCGAATGCTTGAAGCCCTGCATCGTCAAACTTGTCCCCGCGGTAGGCATCCAGCGCAGCGGTCCAAAATGTCGATGGTTCCAGAATGCCAACCAAAATCTGACGAATAAATCCGCCATTATTTAGTGCTACAACTCCCTCGTCCGACAAAGTAAAGATGTATGGCAGGATGGTCGAGTTGATGAACTCAGGGCTCAGGTCGACACGCACAGCCCTCTCTAGAGCTGGGATGCCGGCAGGGTTTGAGATGAGGACTTCAACACATTTGACTGGCGTGTATTTTTCGCTGTATATTTTGCAGGCTTGCAGGAAGAGTTTGGCAGAGTGGACATTTGTGACCTTCTGGTCACCCTTGGTGATAGCCCAGAAGGACTTGATCAGCTTGCCAGCTCGAGAGCCAGATGTGTCTTGCACGAGAACCATGATCAATTCCGATGAAGATAGGCAGGAAGTGAAATGATGATGTTGAAGACGGGATGCAAAATTAAAGTCAAGGAAGATGAATCAAGGCAATAGTATATCAGAGTGAATGCACATGATTGAAGCTTCCCTTTGTACTGTGAATGAAGCTGCATCAACAACGTCTGTCTGCCTTGAGTTCACCCAACCAGCATCGCCACGACGACCAACAGAATGCATGGGGCCGACAAAGCCTCGTTTTCCCGTGTGATGCGACAATCAAAAGACGTTTTATTCGCTACAAATCAGGCTCTGGTTATTATGGCCGGCCTCCCGCATCTGACTCTAACCGTGATGGTGAAGTTGCCTAAGAGTCGGCAGATAACTCCAGACAAAGCATCGCAAGAAAATTAGATTCCATCATCGATAGCTAGAGGTTTTCTAGAGTATTATTCAAATAAACTGTTGTTGAATTCGGTTGAGTATTGTTTTCGTAACTTGGCATGAATGCGCAGTCTTCACAGCCTAGTAACGGTCACAAAACGGGCCAACGTTGTGTCGCAATCAATAAAGGGTGCGCAAAGTGTAATTAATGCAATGAAGCAATCAGGCTTCCAAACATCACATAAGATTGCCTGGTAGGCCTCCTTGTGTGATAGAATGCTGCTGCTGAAATAAAGACCGACCGTCCTCACCGTCACCCTCGCTACCTGCTCAACATCTCACATTCAACCTTCATCATCTTAATATCCCATTCATTCAACTCACCAGACTCACTTTCATCATGTACAGACGGTGGGGAGCACCTACGCCAGTGGCTTCATCACCAGCACCTCCGCTTGGAGAAATAATTGAGCGCATCAATCAGGATAGCCTCACCAGTGATGATCCCTGTGTAGAAATCAAGAATGCCAAAGTAGTTGCATCCTACAACTGGATCAGCTCTTCTTCCCCGGAGATCATAGTCCCAGGTAAGTCAACCGTTGCCAAATAAAGCGTGTCTAACATTTGCAGGCCAACCTCCACGATGGACACCTCCCAAAGGCCATCAGAAGCTTCCGGGTGATTCTGGCGAGTATTATCGCGATGTCAACTCAGCAGCATATCCAAAGCATCCTCTTGAGCCTGCTATTGTCTCCGTAATGAAGATGAATCCCAAGCCCATTCCCGTTCACATCGTTGCTTGTGGGAGCACAATCGGGAACCTTCTGCGCTTTGCCAGAGGTGTTGACTTAGACCGTTCCTTTCGCATCCTCGTTGAGAAGGTTGGTGAAACAGTCCACCTCATTCGCAGGGAGAATTCGCCAAAGGAGAAAATTGAGGGCGTTCGAGGCTACGGACATACATTTCCTGAGGCGTACACGACATGGGACGCTGCAGTCAGGCGTTCCACATCGCATCAGAGAATCCTCGCGTACCAGTTTGGCGGTCTTGATCTCATGGTTCGATTCGAAGGCGATGGGTTCATTGCAACCAGCCCCGCCACTAAAGCTATCAAGGGAGACGCATTTGCCGAAATGCAAAGCCTCGGCATTAATGAATCCATGTCAAATGAAACTGGCAAACTCAAAGTGTCAGATGCAGGCCAATCAGTCCCTCAGACCAGCGTCTTCGACTTGAAGACGCGATCAACCATGGCTCGCGGAAAGGATCATCTTGGTGAACAACTTCCACGCTTGTGGATCGCTCAAGTCACGCAATTCCTCCTCGCTTACCACGAAAGAGGACTCTTCAAAGATGAAAACATTGAGATCAAAAATGTCAAAGCCGATATTGACGAATGGCAGGATCTCAATCAACCGTCGCTCAAGCGTCTCGCTTCCCTCCTGCGCCTCGTCATTGACAAGGCCCACGCGTCAAATGATGGTAAACTGGAGATCGTATGGTCCAACAGCGGTTCCCTTGAAATTCGCAAACAGCTGTCGGATGCAGGTGACGTCTTGTCGGATTCAGTCAAGAAGCAATGGGAGACTTGGCTGGGTAATAAGGTTGATCCGGGAGATTCGGGACGCTGGAAAGAGTTTATGGCGGCGCTTTCGGATAGCGATGGTGAGAGTGATTATGCTGCATGTGATCAAGAATGCGGATATTGCGGAAAGTGTATGTAGAGGGCAATTGGCGGGCTGGTGGTTGTGTTGTATATCTGCAATTGAACGGTTGGTAAGAGGTTGACAGACTTGTCTCTAAGCTTGATCCTTCGACCAGTAAACTACCGAGTTACAGATCATCCACTGGATTAGGGACCTTCCAGATGAGACAAGGGATGCTGACAGATGCCAATAACCTTGCTCAACCCTTGAAATCGATAGGTCGCTACCCTACATATCACATCACCTGTGCCACGCAATTGTCTCGAGATGTGCACATAATGCGTTTCACCAGCGCGGATCGCAATGAACGATCTCGTAGCAAAAATAGCACTGCCTCAGGGAAAATATGGATCATCCAATACTGGCGCGCGCCAATTATGCCACGCACGCATAAATTCTGGGGAACCACTAACTAGAGACCACAGACAAACTTTAGCGCAGATATCGATGCCAAGCTTTCGATTGGAGACGGGAGTTGGTGTGAGCCGAAACATGGGAATGAGATCGGCAAGTGCAAGCTTTTATCACTGTACTCTCAATGTAACGAGCACACAGTATCCGGTTTAACTCCGTTGTTGCGTGCTTTTCTCCTGTGAAGCATTACGCAAGCTCGTTGGTGGAGAGTTGGATCGACTGGAGGAATGGTCTGGATCCCCGTAATGTGGAGCGGTTAACCGTTAACAGTGAGGGGGCGAGCTTGAGCGAGGCCTTTTAGGCGACACACAGTTCGCAGATTGAACTATCCCCAACATGGCTGGAGGTTGGGAGAGGTGGTTTCTAGAACGAGATAACGATAAAAGAACCTGGGCGATCACTTGCCTGCCCTGCGGCTCTTTGGAAGCGGGGTTGAACAGACACGCGAGCGAGGGTAACGTGAGATAGAAAATGTGAGGTTGGAGATGGTTGGACGGGCCGACAATGCAGTCGAGATCAGCATTGGGTGGTAGTGAGCGAGAAACAGTCAAATGGTGGTGTCGGCCAGTCCCAGCGACGAACCTCTTGTGGAAAGGTTAGTCTATGGAGATGGTATGCTTAAAGAGACTCTCAGAGTTTTCGTGTTCTTCTAGACTGCAGTCAGCGGGCTATTCGTGCAGTAGTAAGTTGGTAAGGAAAAAGTTGGATCATTCAACATCTCATCTCGACTTGATGTGGCGGTCACCGAGTTATAAGCGGTCTAATCTAATATGCCCATCAACCTATCTTTGATACCTCGCCTCACCTTAAACGGGTAATAGCCAAGCACGTCAAACGGTATCTGGCGTGTCTGGTTCCATCTGTCTATCTTGTGGCGGGGATCACCAACTTGGCTTTCCAGCCGGAGACAGTTCCCGTTGTTAGTGTAGTGGTGCCGTAGGCTATTGGCGCCGTTGTCTCAGGGGGCATTGGAGACACGGGCCATCGAGACACGGTACATGGTTACAGAATTGATCCGTACTCGTATCAGGATCCGTCTCACTCAGACTCCTTACGAGCAACTCGTTAACTATAGCTTTTTGACCTATTTTCAGAAACTCTGACTGTACAATACGTCAGCGCTACAGTCACCGTGTCATGTCTACACGATACTTCAAATCGAATGGCCACAGAAGAATAACTAGCCGCGCCATGGCCGAAGCGCCCAGCCCTTTGGCTATTTCAGTCCAATCTAGCCAAGAGGTACCTAAAATTGCCTCCAGCCAAACCTAAACTTGGGGTCGATTTATCTCAAATTTCATTTCATGCCATTCTTGGCTTCTCCATGGCCTGCCCATGGCACCACATCGTTTGACAAGATTCCACAGACGCAATTAATAACGTCACTTGTAATTATCTGTTTCAATATTCCCTTTGTTTGCTCGTGCTTTGTTTCATAAATATGAATGCAATTCCTGAGACTGAGGCCCCTGCTCACTCACCTTCACAGCCTTTTCACTGCTGCAGGCCGATAAGATAAGCTAATTCTGCAAGTGCCCTGTAAGTCCGTACCTTTCAGGGGGCAGCTCCGGGCTGGACCTCCCCAACCTCACCTCCACACCACTACAAGCACCCCTGGAGACATTCACTCCCAACGTGGAAGTGAGGTCGCATCACCAGAGCCAGTCAAGGATTCCGTCAAGACCTTCAAGGTCGTGTCCTTTTCCATCATACGCCCCAACTGTTCGCCACCCTAGCCATCCCTCTTCTACCCCTTGTTATTTGCTTTGCTATTCATTACCCCGTCTCTCGCTCTTCAAGATTCTTTCTTTCAACAATTTCTTAGCTTGTCCTTCGTTAACACTTCATAATAGCGACGGCGCATGACGACCCCGCGAATAACCACTATCGGACTGGATCCGATAACGAGAACGAGTCAAGATGCACTTCACAAAGAAGATTGACCGAGCCTTTCAATGGGCCGGTGAAAAGATGGGCGCTGAGGCCCGAACTGCCCATTCCGACGAGTTCAAGAATCTTGAACAGGAGATGGCTCTTCGACATGATGGTTTGTCTCCCGTGGGTGTATAACGTTCATCAGCTAACGGTCCCAGGTATGGAGCGTATGCAACGATCTATGAGCTCCTACGTTAAATGGCTATCTCGTCGCAATGAGCTTATGGAAGACAAGGAGCGTGGCACTCCCATGTCGTCCTTTGGCCGTACAATGGCTAGCCATGGTGAGGACTTCGAGCAGGACTCTGAATTTGGAAACTGTCTTTTGTCCTTGGGCCGCGCCAACGAGCGCATTGCTGGTATCCAAGATTCCTACGTTGATTGCGCCAATGCTACTTGGCTGGACAATCTCGAGAGGAGTCTGGCGATGATGCGAGAGTACCAGGTATGTTTTATCAGTCGCCAATTTCTTCACCCGCTAACGAAAGTAGAACGCTCGCAAGAAGCTTGAGAACCGACGCCTCGCCTACGATGCCAGCACCAACAAGCTGCAAAAGGCCCGCCGAGACGATTTCCGAATCGAAGAAGAAGTTCGCATGAACAAGGCCAAGTTTGAGGAGACTAGCGAGGATGTCCTTCGACGTATGCAGGACATCAAGGAAACAGAGGTGGACAACATTACATCCCTGACTCAATTCCTCGACGCTGAGCTTGATTACCATGAGCGCTGCGCTGAAGAGTTGCGTCGCGTTCGTCAGAACTGGGCTGCTGGAGGTGCCTCTTCACCTACCAGCGCTCCCAAGATCGGTCGAAGCCGATCCAACACTGCTCGTTCGTGGCAAGAGCCCCGTCATCAAGCCGTCTACGAAGAGCCAGAGCAAGAACAGGAGCCCCCTCGCATTCCTCAGCGTTCTCCTGGAAGCCGTCTTGCGCCTCCTCCTCCCCAACCCGTACGACCCCCGATTGGACGCGCGTCAACCTTTGAGGGCCGTTCAACAGCCACACCGCTAGCCAATCTTCGAGTTCCAGGTGCGCCTTTGGCTCGCGTTGCTACAGACACCGGTTCATATGGACGACACGACGATGTATTCTCTGATGATGTTTCTACAAGCCGAAGCGGTAGTCCTGATTGGGAACACCGCGCTGCCAGCCCTGCAACTAGCTATGGAAGCTTAAGCCGAAGCACCAGTGGATTGGCCCTTGGAAAGAAGCCACCACCACCTCCTCCTAACAGGGCTAAGAAGCCTCCGCCTCCTCCTCCCGCGAGAAGGGAAAACTTGGGATATTGATATGTATTATGAGTGAATTGGTAAATTGGTCAAGGTTGGCGTTCGGGTTGATTTGACATAGAGTCATTACGCAGAATGCGTTGTAATTGAATTTGATCGTTTGACTGTGATACTATTTTCGTGAGGTGCCTGACGATCAAATGCTGATAAGATAAGATAAACCACGTGACCTTCAAAACAGTAGGTAGCTCCATGATGAAGCAGCTTTGTTTTGCACTCATCATCAACAAAATGGCGACAGAGGACGAGCGCTACCGGCAGTCGAGCCAGTACCGCCTCTGGTCGTTTACGCCGGCGAATCTTCAAGAACTACGTGCGAAAACAAACTCGCTCGCCCGAGAACAGATCGCTCCTCGACTTGCGACAGATCCTCCACCCGATTTCCTTACCCCCGATGAAGAGATACGCCTCGTCAAGTTCTTCACCGTCGAGCTCATTCGTGCCGCACAGTTCTGCGAACTTCCTACTGAGATTCGAGCGACCGCCGCCATCTTTCTGCGACGATTCTACGTGACCAACTCGGTCATGACCTACCCTGCGACCGATCTTCTGAAAACATCACTCTTCTTTGGATGCAAGGCAGAAGGTTTCTTCTACAAACTCAATGCCTTTTCGGAGAAATTTCCAAACACAACGGGCGAACAGATTCTTGCTGGAGAGTTTCTCCTCTGTCAGGGAATCCGCTTTGCTTTCGACGTGCGACATCCTTTCAGAGCACTGGAGGGTGCTATCCTGGAGTTGAGAAAAAGACTACCGAACGAGGAGACACGAATTAACAAGGCACATGCTCGGGCGCGTGATGTTCTCAAGTTCAGTCCTTTGGTGACGGACGCCTATTTCCACTATGCGCCAAGCCAAATCATGATGGCTGCACTTTCCATGGTAGACCACGGATTGCTCGACATCTTGATTCCTTCTCCTGGTCAAGGTGGTGATGCTAGCCAAGAATCAGCGTTTGCAAACATGCGAGACAAGATTCTTGGAGCTGTGGCGAACTGTCGCAAGATGCTCGAGGAGGAGCCTCCAGAGAGAATGACGGAGTATTGGGGAACGGTATGTCTGAAGCTCATCAGCTGAACCAAACTAACAGAAGTAGCCCGAGATTGTCAAAGCGATGAAGCCCCTTCGCAAGAAATTGCAGAGATGTCGTGATCCCGATCGAGCAAACCTGGTCAATCTTCAACGAGCGAGACGAGAACAAATTATGAACAAAGAAAAGAAGGCAGAAGCCAACGAGGATGGAACCGTATTTGGGGATGATGCCCGAGAGACAAAGAGAGTGAAACTGGAGAATGCCGATCCCTTCGGCCCTCCTCTCTGATCTGATGTCTAGTCAAAGGATACTACGACCAAACCAATCGGCATCTGCCAACACTTTTACATTGCTTTCGGCACAGTCCAGACTCTGGACGATCGGCCACTCTTCACCGAATGCATGAGCAGACCAGCATCCCTTTTTCCCTTGGCATCGCATTGGTCGATTTAGAGTCAAAGGGAGCTCTGAATCATCCTATGAAACATCTGGAATGCAACGCTAGCAATGCCGAGAGCTTGGCAGCGTCTTTAATTCAATGAATCAGTCAAATATTTGTTGGCTGTGCTGAAAAATGAGCTGTTGCGTTACCATAATTCACATCTATGACGATATGACGATACCCGATCGACTGTGGGGAGTGGGGTTCCGGCTGAGGAGCTGGACAGCCTAGACCGAATTGACTACAGACCACTGAGATTTCCGGATATCGCCAGAAACGCAGGAAGCTATCGTCTGTGTAGGTTGTCTGTTACGCGGTCGGTTGCCTCCCAACGTTTCCAATCGGTCAACAAACAGGCTTTCTCAAAGTTAATACGAGCAGGGTTAGTTACGATAGCAAATGGAATCTCGATTTGTCCAATTGAATTTTTGCTTTGACCGTGGGTGCAACAGCGACTGCAACTCCCGATCTACAAAGCTTCCCCGGCTTTCGGCACACGGCAAGCCACAACAGCTTCAACCCTTGAGACTGAGTCGCATTCATCACCCTGACCATTTATGACGCTGATTCTCTTGGCTATGTCATTGACTCTGTTTCGAGATTGGTCTCGCGAGGCTCGTGCTAGGCGAAGCTTTGGCAATTGGCCAGGATGGTGCCGTGAGAGCTAGTGAAGCTTGTCGAAGTGTGTTTCTGGACGAGTTCAAAAGCTGGTGTTCCCCCGGGCCTTCTGTTGTTTATCCAAGATTAACTCAGTCTAGTGATACTCTGAAACATCAAAATGAAGCTGCAGACTCTTGTTACTCTCGCCCTCTCGGGCTATGCCACCGCCCAGAGCCGTACTAACCTTACTGCTGCCATTGAGAATGAGGATTCCCTCTCTATGCTGAGTGGTATGTATTATACCTTGCTGCTTCACTATGCCTGCCTTTTCATATACTGATTCACTTAGGCCTTCTTGGAAACCAGACCTCCCTTCTTCGAGAGCTTGGTCGTGCGAGGAATGTTACCATCTTGGCCCCAAGCAACGATGCCATCAACGACCTCCTCAATGATACCACTGTTGCCCGCATGGTCGCCAGCAATCCCAGTGCCGTCGCTGCTATCCTTCAGTACCATGTCCTGAATGGTACCTACTATGCGAGCAACATCACCGACAAGGCTGCCTTTGTCCCTACGCATCTCACCAATTCGACATATGCCAATGTCACTGGTGGTCAGCGTGTCGAGGCTATGATGAAGGACGATACCGTCAGCTTCTACAGTGGTCTCCGCGCGCAGTCCAATGTCACCAAGGCTGTAAGTCAATCAGTCAATCCCGCTTGCCAATTGCCTTTCTAACTTACTTAGGATCTCAACTTCACCGGCGGTGTTATCCACATCATCAACAAGGTTCTCACCATCCCCAAGAACCTCTCCGACACGGCCATCGCCGCCAACCTCTCCGCTGTTGCCGGCGCCCTCACCGAGTCCAAGCTCGCCACCAACCTCACCCAGGCAAGGAACATCACTGTCTTTGCTCCCAGCAACAGCGCTTTCGCCAAGATTGGCTCTGTCCTGAACAACCTTAGCGAGTCCGATCTTGAGAGCGTTCTCAAGTATCACGTTGTCAACAATGTTGCTTACAGCTCTGATCTTAAGAACGAGACTCTCACCACTGCTGAAGGCGAGAAGCTCAACATCAAGATTTACAACGGTACTGTCTGGGTCAACGAGGCCAAGGTTGTCATCCCTGATGTTCTCATTGCCAATGGTGTTGTCCATGTTATCGACGGGTAAGTCTCTCGCACCCTTTCAACAAACCTAGCTAACACCTCCAGTGTTCTCAACCCCGACAAGCCTTCTGCTACCGCCAACCCCACTGCCAGCACCCAAGAGGCCGCTTTCTCCGGCGCCAGCTCCGTCAGCGACATTCCCTTTACTTCGGGCGTTCCTTCGGCCACGGGGCAGGCTACCGGCCTGTCGCCTTCCACCTCTACCGAAGGTGCTGCTCAGGCTACTGCTGCCATTGCACTTGGCGCATTGCTTGGTGGTGCTGCCCTCGCTATGAACTTCTAAGTTGTACATTGTCGACTGTAAGCTTAATGGTATGTGAATAGTACGGATTAATGGTTTAATGGATGATGTAACTATGGATTGAATACATAATTTGATCAACGGCCTGCCCCATACAGAGATATTAAGGTTATGATGTTCCGCAGCCACGGCGTATGCCACGACTCGTGCTAGACCTCTGTAGCTGGACCTTGATCCCCGTAAATAGGATCTTTCCGAAACCACTCAAGGTGCTTAATTGCATTGACCTTGTTTTCCTCACCCTTCTTCCCATAGCACATATCCCAATCACATCCGTCCGGATAACTCCCGACCATCTCAAAGCCCCCATCCAAATCCTCCAACAAGCGATGTCCCACTCCCGCAGGCACAATAACCACATCGCCCTGTTCCACTACCGGTTCAATGCGTCCGTCGTTATCCTCGCCACCGAAGCATAAGCGGGCTCTGCCGCGGCTAATGCAGAGAACCTCATGGGAAGTACTGTGGAAGTGGGTTTGGGAGTACATTGTGTAGCGCCATTGAGGTACCACGACGGAAATTGATGAGAGGTGTGACTCGATGGTGGAGGGGGAAATGGGGGGCTTGAAGGCAGCGTGGTAGTGAAGAAGGGGTTTTTGGTGGATACTGCAGTTGGGAATGAGATTGTAGCTTGGGATGAGATGCTTGGAGACGCGGAGCGATGACAAAGGTGTGGGAGACATTTTAATTAATGTGCTGTTGCAATTGTCTTGAAGTTGTGGCTGTTGAGCTTCTAGCAAAAATGAAAGCAATGGTAACAATCTGACGTCATGATTTCATCCTTCAGGGTAGGTCAAAGTGAAGTCATCACAATTAAGTTCTCAGCCTGAGATTCCACCAATTCAATGGGTTCCTGGTCTCATTCATCACAAACTGCGGCCGACAATTTGCAAAACCCATGCTTACCCGGCAGTTGATCAATCCCCGCTGCATTTTACTGCATTGATGACTGTGCCGCACGTAGTGGCGGGTCCGGCTGTCATCTACGTTTCAGATAGCCATTAAAACAATGTTCGCATGTATCAGATCATTATGGTAGTATCCTTGACGGATGCCAAGCGGCATATCAACACATTGTGTGTAGATGAAACGCTGGTGACGAGAGTTGCTTCTTTCAGAAACCAGCACAGCCACTTTAGTTGGAGGTACTGCTACAACTTGATGTTGCATTTATATGACCAGCCTCATGACCAAAAGGGTAGCCTGCATTGTGGTCGAGTCATGCTCCCTGCTTTAAGCAAATAAGTAAATACTAAACACAAGCAGGTCAAGAAGGACCCAAGGGCTACGATATAATACATGATAATCAAAATAATCAAAATGACTAGAGTTATTGGCTGTTGGAGTTGGTAGACAAACTTGATGTCTCAGTTGAGGCTTCTAGCTGAACCAAAGAGATGCACAATGCTAGAGCTTCGAGGACATTGAAACTGACATAGGGAATAAATAGCCGACTGAGTTTGCTTCCAGATAAACTCCGTATAACCGATAATGTACCAATAGATATTCCTAAAGACGAACAATACAAGGATCCGAGCATGAACTCCAAAGCAGTGCATCATCAAGATATCCACTACAATGGCAACCTTATCGACTGAATACTACCTAAATACCTGTTGCAACGAATAAGGGTCCAGGTGGAGCACTTCAACAAATATCAATGCGTGACCGGGAGAGTGGTGGTTGAACTTCGTCTTCAACATGACTATTTGCCGAGTGGGTTTGTTGTATCTTACAAAATACCAAGCCAGACTATCGAATCACCAAAGCAACTATCGCATAGGGCTACCCAGTTAACCAACAGCCTCATAGGCGTGTCTGTTGACTGCTGTAGGCTGCACAAATCAAACCCGGCTTCCGATATCCGGTTGCATATCTTCATCGTCTCCACAACCCGTCTCGCCTAAACCGGCAACCTAATCGCTGTATAAGACCTCATGTGAGGGCTCGGCAAGATGGACCAGGGTCACAATGGGATCTGCTACCTGTGCTATATGCCATTCTTTTTGCCACACGGACTTGTTGCTGTTTCGTGCATAGTTTGGTCGTTGCTTCAAGTCAAAGCTTTGGGGCCTACAACGTAATAAGCATAAATTAATAAGCATCTAACCCTGTCAAGGATATAGTTCTGTTATAGGGCCACGAGAAGCTTTCCTGATGTGTGATTTATTGCATCGCCGGCAGATGCAGGGGCATTGCCACATGGAACATCTGCACGCAATCTAGAACCTTATACCCTTGGCAGTGCTAACCCTACCTACATACAGTAAAGGGAATAACGCCCCGCCTGGCGCTGTCACGAGGATCAGACAATCCAGATACACTGCGACAACCGACGTTGCAGTTCTAATAACCGAAGACGAAATGACTCAGATAGCCAGGGTATATGCAGCTCACTCTTGGCAATGGAGCCCTACAGGATATCAACCCCATAAGATTACCATCGTCGTTTATTTCTGATCGACCAACAAGTGTCCAATGCTGTAAAAAGATGCAAAATATCGGGCTTTTGCTAAACGAATTACCACGTATATTCACCAAGCACTAGAAAGCGGCCGCCAACACAGTGGAGATTGTATTAGCGACCGTTGCTGTTACAGCCCTGGACCCGTATCTCTATGTGCAAGGCTGGCGGTCTCGGCTGGTCTATAGAAGTTCAAAGCTTCTATGGAGTCCCTGCAAGCGTCTGAATAGCTTCACCGAGGCGAGCTTGAGATGGTACTGTACTCCACAAAACGCTAGTGATAGTCCAACCGTCTTCTTATCTAGTAAATGTTAATTCGATGGATCTCTTATTATGTCCAATCGTCCGGAACTATAAACGGTGAAAACTATAATCTTTGGTTCTGTTATGAGCCAGGTATCTGCTATAACATTATTCGCACTTTTTATTGATTAAGTTTCTGCGGAATCTCGGTATTCGGTTGAATCGCCAACTTGAGCTGAAACCTGGGGTATGATCGGACAGCCTAACCGAGTTTTGTCTGGCCAATTTGAGGTATGATGCCCAACAAAGGGGGCGACTTGGTCGGAAAGATTCCGTCTTGCAGACATCAGCCATGCAGTTTATGTGAGGTTAAAAATGACCTCGTCTACAGAGTAGCGCTTGTTAATTGAGTGCTGATGCTGATCACTTCCTTTCTTACATTTGTGAGATACCCAGGTGGGGAGGATCTCCCTCAAGAACCAATCCTTGGCATGACAGGGATCGGGCGGTTGACACAAGCCAAGTGTCTTCAGCGGGCTCCTCGGTGGTTCTTTGCATTAGCTGCTAGATGACCTTCCAGAATTGGACCTAACCAAAACTTGAAACTTGGAGCTTCTACCGAAAAAGGAGGTTACCGTCCTGACTCAGTACCCCGGCATCCGATGCCGAGTAGTGCGAACGGGTAACTGAGCTCGTGTTTTCACTATGATTCCGCGTATAAGGGCGATGCTGTCAAGCCACCGAGTGCGCCATTTAATAAGCTAAAATGTTAGCTCTTCAGGGTCAACACGATGTTACTCTATATCTGGAAGCACCCGGATCATCCAAAATTGATGGGACGAATGTAGTGGGGACGCTGATCTTGAGACGACGGTTGTAAGGATCTCATTCTAGGGGCTCGCTTGATCTGAATCTGTTAAATATCCCCCGGGGTCCGCACGCGGGCTGTCTCCTTGTAAACGTGTCGATCATCATGAAGTGGACGCTGCCTTTTCTGGTGGCCTTTGTGCCTCTGGTTGTAGGCGAGCTTGGAACAACTAAAGAGTTGTTAGCGAGCTTGCCGTCTTGTGCAGTGAGTTATACGAGTGTCTCTTTTGTTCGTGCTAATACCAGCAGGCCCCCTGCTACGGTGATGCTATTAAGAAATCCGCTTGCAACTCAACCGACGTACCATGTATATGCTCGACTCAAACAATCATCAAGACGGCCGAAGGATGTGCCGCTGCAGCTTGCAACGTCAAAGACAGTTTGAGTATGTTGACCGTACCCTCACGAAACCCATCTAACGTCAACAGCTACTCTCAACATGACCGGAACCTACTGCGACGCCCCTATCCGCAATAAAACTCCCATATTTGTCAACGTTACGATCGTTCTCGGCGTCATCTCTGGCGTAGCAACTGCCCTTCGTCTCTGGTCCAAATACCACTTCGCAAAAGCCCAATTCGGTCTCGATGACCTGTTCATTGTCTTAACACTCGTCTTTGGTATGCCTTCGACAGCTATGAATATTCACGGGACCGCTGGACACGGAGAAGGCCGCGATATCTGGACCCTCGAGTTCGATGACATAACACAATTTGGGTTTTATTTCTGGTTACTTGAGATCTTTTACTTTGCTCAAGTCTCGCTACTCAAAACGTCACTGCTGTTCTTCTATCTTCGGATCTTTCCAGGCACAGCACAGAAGCTGTTATGGGGGACTATCGTTTTCAATAGCGTCTTTGGTGTCCTGTTTATGTTCTTGGCTGCCTTCCAGTGCACACCAGTCAACTATTTCTGGACTAACTGGGATGGTGAACATAAGGGAACTTGGTATGTGAACCATTGCAATTGGAGTACCCAGCTAACAGTACCAGTATGAACTCGATGGCCATCGGCTGGGGCAATGCCGCCATTAGTGTTGCTGTTGATCTATGGATGCTTGCTGTCCCAATGTACTATCTCCGAAAACTCAAGCTGCACTGGAAAAAGAAGATCGGTGTAGCAGCCATGTTTATCGTTGGAACTTTGTAAGTTACCTGTCAGTTCTGCCGAACCAAGCTAATTTTCAGTGTCACTGTTGTGAGCATTATCCGCCTGCAGTTCCTCGTTGATCTCGGCTCTTCTCACAACCCAACTTTTGACCAGACAGAAATCTCAATCTGGTCGACTGTTGAGATCAACGTTGGTATCATCTGCGCATCCATGCCTGCTCTTCGAGTCATTCTCGTCCGCGTGTTCCCCGCTCTTGGAGGATCGTCCAACGATTCAAGCAAGTATCAAAATTATGGTGAAAACTATGGGCGAAAGTCACATATCCTGAGTCGAAACCGTGCGCGTGTGGAGTTGCCTTCTCATACGGGTGATTCTATACATACACCTGAGCATGGAGGCATCGAACTACAAAGGACGTTTCAAGTGCAGTACAGTGAAAATGATGAACAAAGTCTTGTCCGTGGGGAGCAAAAGTTTAACAAAACTAAAGTTACGACGCAGATGAAGTCTGATAGCACGAGTGATAGGTCTATATAGAAGATAATGATAATTCTCGCTTTTGATATTAATCCAGGGTTTACACAGGACCATTGTTTCGTTTTAAGTTTTCCGTGACAGCTCCATGGCCTGAGCCCGTTTCTTCAGGTCAATGCACTAGACCTATCTGAATGCATAGGCACTTGTGACGTGATTCCTTTGTTTCAATTGCCCCTGGATATCCACGTAGACATCCAAGCAGTCAGTTGGACGCCACTTTGCATTGTTGTGAGGAAAATGAGATTTACTGATACTCACAAACCAATCAAGTTTAGTCCTCAATTCCTGTTTGTCGATATTTCTGATTGTCTCTGCAACCAGTTCGTGTCTTAAAGTCATGTTTCCCTTGGATTTCACCTCAACCTACAGCAACAGACGAATGCAACCAGAAAGTTACTAATATTATAGCCAAGTTTTTCGCTAACTACCCAGAAGTCAAGGCTGGGCCGCGGTTTAAGTTACCAGATCTACTCAGCGAAACTGATAGCGACGTCTTTGAGGAGTTTGAAACTTGCAAGAGGTTCGCAAATCGTCACTTGAGTCAGTATTTTGAGCTCATAGAGCATTGTTAAAGCTCAGAGAGCCTTCCTGGGCTTAACTAGAGTGATGACCCAGAGTTCAAAGACGGACGAGAATGCTCAACTATTAAGACACGTGACAATGCGGTTGAAAGCCTTCAAGGTCTGGGCGAGATACTTGAAAAAAATCAGGAAACAAGATCATAATATCCTCATGCCTGTCTCTCCGGTGCCTTTCGCATGATACGTGTTATGATCCTCCTTGCTACACAGCTGACATGGAAAGGACGGTGTCATGCTATATCCTAGCTTGGGCAGCCTCACACGAGCTTTCAACTACTTGAGAGCTAGGTTCTCTTACCGGCGCGTCGATTCTCACCTATCGGCTGGTTCGAAAATTGCGGCAAATGAGAAAGATTACCTCCCTTCAGCACAAAGTTCGAGGACTAACTCGGGCTTTCAAGAATGGAACAATTCGATATAGGGATTTGGAAGAGGTTTTGATACGATCGCTGGACTAGAAATAGAAAGAAACTAGCCAACGTCAGATTAAACTCCATTAACCCAATCCGATTCCAGAGTGCCCAGAATTGATCGACATGTGCCGTGGTCCTGCATCAGGGGATCCGATTGGGCATACTATCAATCAATTGCCAATTTGAGAAATCCAAGAAAGCCGAATAATAGGCGGGGATATTCCCAAATCAAATAGAATTAGTGTTGAATGATTCTATATACGAAAACCTTATTCCTCAGACTCATTGTCTTTGTCAAGTACATGAGTTTCTGGACGCTCAGGTACCAAGAAAACGGCAAATGATGTCGATGGTAGTGAGGTACAGAACATGACAAAAGCAACGATAAGGTTGGTGAGAGAGGGCACCTTGGCAGCGCCAACACCAAATGCCAAGCACGATCCAAGGGACTCAAAGGACCGGACCAAGCCGACAGCTAGAGTCAAAGTTTCGACGTCTTGGAAGAAAGTTCCGATGATCCAGTACACAAACATGTAGTGAGACTCGTTCATAAATCTAAACAGTTAGCAATTATTTCATCCGTTAATAGGAGACTTACCGAAGAAGAACCTGGACAGCAAATCCACGACCGAATCCAGGAAGATCCCAATCCAAAGTAACCTTGGGATTGGAGTTGCGGTACTCTAATTCCATGGCAAACTGCCAACCAAACAAAGCAGTCATAGTAACAGCCAAGAAAGCCCAAGTCATTCTAGCAAGCTGGGGTCGGCTGAAGTATTTCAGATCAAAGAACCAGCCCCAGAAAATGTTGGCAGCAGTAGCAGCAACACCTGAAGTCAACGAAGCCAAAGCTCGTGCTCGAACGGAAAAGTAGTTGACGAGGTAAATACCCAGGTATGTGTTGTTCCAGTTGAAGCCAATAAGAATGGGAATCAGGAGGTAAAACTGCTTTCGTTTGAGGAGGGCACCCCATCGCTTACATTGCTCTTTGATGCTTTTTTTGGTCTGAGTGTTGGGTAGCTTGGAGCCATCAGATCGGATGACCTTGTTGGGAGGTGAAACGAGAAAGGCGAGAGGAAGACCGAGACATTGAAGAGCGATGAGAACCAGATAAGTGGTGTATCCAACTCGACCTCGTTTTCCGGATGAAACGTTCAGTGAAAGTTGGATTGAGGAGCCGATGAGTTGACCGAGCTCTCGGAGACCAAGCCAAATTCCAGCTACAACAGTTAGTAATTGAATGAATAGTCGCTTTCAAAACTTACTGAATTTTCCACGGTCCTTGATATCGCCGTATCCCAACGCGATGGCACCCTCGGAAGCCCAAAGAGCAGAAGCAGCAATTCCGCAAGTAGCTCCACCAAACAGAACAAACCACTCAGTTCCGTATCGGTTGTTTGTGTACAAGGATGCAGAATAAGGTGCATAACCAAGAGTACCAATAACAAGAACCCATTTCAAACCAATTTTATTGGCCAGAATACTGAACAGGGAACATCCAAACACCATGATGCCAAAAGTGAGCGAGTTGGCGCCATTGACAAGGTATGGTTCCTGCTGACCACCAGCGCCGGTATCTACAAATGTTAGAGATGTTGATGTGATGATGGGAGTCGCATACTGTTGAGGGCATTCCAAATTCCGGGCTGGGTGAAAGAGATCAATCCGACAATGATGACATTGAACAGAGGACTGCGATACCATCGAGTAAACCGAGAGACGGGCTTAGACTGCTCGATGCTTTCTTCAGTGACATCCTTGACATCTTTATCGCTGCCAGCCTCGATCACAGCGTTGGACGACATTTTGACGGTTACACGAAAAATTCAATTGAAAACTCCGAATTCCATGGCTCACTCTTACTTATAAATGCCTCTCATTTTACCATTATCTATAAGATTTTCATCAATGGAGCATCAAATGTGGATTGCAACAAGGTTAGTCCCCAACTCTGCCAGATTAGGCTAGAATCGCAAGTTGCCCGACGTATATAGTCAGTGGCTATTCCCACTTTTGAAGTTGACCGTTCATTTCGTGCTCGACAGGGTCGATGGCGACATGACATTTTGGGTAAGGCTGTGGATTAAGTTATCTGCAAGTCATTTATTTAACCAAGTGTCGTGTCAACAGGTACAGTCATATTTATATCTACGTTACTACGTACCATCTCCGCTTCCTCCGAGTTGATGTCGGAAGCTTAAATATTGACCAATCATGTATCTTTCCGACGTAGCGACCTGACTCGAGTCGGGGATGTCTCCGCGTCCGTCAACTCTCATGACCCAGACCCTCCTTTGTCTCTCGTCACCTCATCCATTAATTCCATCGCGTACGTAGTCTCTCGGTCACAGATCAACCTCCGACTTTCAATCATGGCGGGGCTCAACTCTGACTCTCAGAGCCAAACTTCCCCGCAAGAAGCTGGTGATTCGCCGCGTCCAAGACAGGCAGCCTGTCTCGTGTGTCGTCGCTCAAAGATCAAATGCGACTGGAAACCTCACCAGGAACGATGCAGGAGATGCATACAGCTTGACTGCGAGTGTGTACGTCCTGCATATCATCCCGGACGCCAAAAGGGCATTAAAAAGTGAGACCCCCGGCATTTCAATCGACAATGCTGACCTGTCAGTAAACGCACGGGGCTGGATAAGGCGTTGTATCAGATTGACCAGGCCGTCAAACGCGCTCGATCGGCATCGCAAAAGAATCCTGAAGATGATAGGATTTTGAGTCATTTGCAGGATTTACTGACCAATGCGAATACACCTGAACCGCCCCCGACTCGTGGGTATAGTGCCAGCGGTGATGGCGATGAGGATCAATACTCGGAGGAGGAAGAGGAGCATGATCCTGTAGCGATGCCTGATTTCATCCAAAGAACGCAACAGAGCCTTGCCATTGATGATGCAGAAAACCCGCTACAGCTTCTTGCGAGGGCTTCGTACATTCAGCCATCACCCGAATCCCGACACGGCAATTCGCCACAACAAGCGCATACAGCTAGTACCCAGGGACAGACAGAAGATGAAATTCAAGCATTCTTCGCGCCGGCACAAGTTCATCTTGACGTTGGACATGATGTCGACCCTGTCTCTCTCGGACTTGTATCCGAGGATGAAGCAGATAAACTCTTTCACTTGTAAGTTCTCCATGCTGTCATTGGCGCGTGCGTGCTAACCGCGTAGCTTTCATCGAAACCTCGCGCATACCAGGTGGGGCCTTGATCCAAGGATATACACTGTCGAATTCACGCGTTCAAGATCTGCATTTCTATACACGTCCATCATGGCTGCATCTGCCCTCTTCATGCCATCAGCAGCAGCCCTTTCAAAACGATTATCCAATCACGCCAGGACTCTTGCGAATAGAGTTATGGTGAAACGGTACAAGTCTGTTGAAATTGTGCTTGCTTTTATGGTGAATGTCCCGTGGATGTTTCCAGGACATCATTCCACTGATGATGAGACTTGCACGTATATTTCGATCGCAAACACAGTTGCCACGGATTTATCTCTGCACAAGAGTCTTGTTTCACCTGAAATGTTGGGCACAGGGTCAAGTGCTGGACTCGCTCGAGGTGATTGTCTCGACCCAAGAGCTGCGTTGGCAATGGATGGATTTCCCGAGATTGATCCGTGGTCTGAAAAGGGACGTCTGTTCCTTCGAAATCGAGAGCGATGTTGGCTTTCGTTGTTTGTTCTTGAACGAGGAATGTCTTTGGCAAGAGGACGACCATTCTCAGTGCCAATGACGAGATCTCTAAAAGACTGCGACAATTGGCATCGTTCTGAATATGCTGACCCTCTCGATGGCCATCTTGTGTCCATGGCAGTGCTCAGAAGGGATCTAGATGCGCTGTTTGCGACTGTTCGTGCTCTATGCGATGGATCTCAGATGGCATCGAGTGATGGTGGATTGATTGCGCAATCGTATGTCACCCATTGATATCAACTGACTCAGCTAACATCCACAGAATTCAAGGGTCAATTGAGCGATTCTTTGATCAATGGTACACGGAATGGGGAGTTTCAATTGGAAAAGGACCAGGTAAGATCTATGATTCTTTGAAGAACTACGCTGACCATCAGATCGTCGTCTACCCCCTTACGTTGAGATTCTCGTCACACATACCCGACTGTCTATCTACGGCGGTGTTATAAATCACCCAACTGCACCCCTCGAAGTTCGCCGTTTCTTTCACACTGCTGGCCTTTCGTCTGCTCTCAACGTCATGAGAGCAGCGATCCAAGGAGAATCACAACTTCAGTCAATGCCGAATAACACGGCCATTATGATTTCATTCGCAGCTTGCTTTGCCCTCACAATCAGTTCCTACGCAACTGGAGGATCAGCCCTGGCACCAAGCGTCCGGAACCTCATAGACGAAACAGCTACTGTTCTTGAAAGAATCGGCAAAGTAACCAGGCATCGAAACGGCCTTTCTATAAAGTATGGCAAGTATCTGAGACAAATCGTCAGGCGAGCAGCAACCGGAGACGGTATATCAGACCCTCGAATGCCAATCCTCAACGAAGCACCCATGACAACGCCCAACTTCTTAGACCAGCAAGCTTTATGGCCTGAACCTCTCCAATTTTCAGCAATGTCAGATGATCAAATCGTTCAAGCGCTGAATCAGCCTGGAAACGATTTTGAACCGACGTTTGGCGGACTATCATGGGAGGATATGACAAATTTCGAGTGGCTTTATTGGCCTGAAGTTGGTATATGAGGTACTGTAGCCGTATAAATATCAAGTTTCCGCGCAATTCCATAGTTCGCATAAATAAATCAATATCTCAACGCAGTGTCTCCTTTTCAGCTGACTGAAGTCCACCCAGCCAATCTATCGATGTAAGCTGTCGGAGCTTCTCCATAAACACAAAAGTCAAAACAGTATGCGGCCTATAAAGTTAGCGAAGCCAATCATCAGAAAGAAAAACATACGTAAGTCTTAACCAAGCAGGTGTCCAGCCTCGCATAAGGAATCGCGGACCCTCTTCTCGGAGACCAGTGCTCAGAACTTGAGCAAGACCTTCTTTTCCGGCACTTGATTGCATTCGACTCTTAAGGACGTCTGCTGGGGCGCATAGAGTTGTCGCCATCGTTCCAGCGGCCAGAGAAGAGATGGCATGTGTCTTTGTATCGTCACTGAAGCCGATGCCAAGGAGATATTGTTTGGCAGAGGCGTATCTGAGCTGTTAGCTGAGTCTCAACTCTCAAATCAGACAAGACAACTTACGTAGCGATCTGAGAGACATCTGAAGCTGTTAGCAATTGATTACAAACCACGGGGAAGACTCACTCATCAAAGCACTCCTTGCAATGTTTGGAGCAAGGCCCTTCCAGAAAGCTCTCATCCCTTCCTCACTATAAACTCTCGCCAGCGCATCAAGAGCATGAGCATAACCAAATTGCTGTGCAGGCGCCTTTGCACCATCTGCACACATACGAACAAGCACAACTTCAGCTGGATTACCAACTAAACCAGCAACGCCGCCAGCTACACCAGCGCAGGCGATATTCTGTGGAACCGTTAACTTCTTGCCGGTGTATCCGCTAAGTTTGTCTGAGAAGTATGTATGGAAGCCGAAGCGAGCGGTTGAGTAAGTTCCTTGACGCAAGATGGAAGCTGATAAACCGTCCCAGAGAGATGGGATGCCTAATACTTAGTGTATGAATATATAGAGGACGACAGACTTACCATCTCGTGCGGCAAACCGATGTAAAACGTTTAGCATGGAGGCATTGCTTTTAAGAACTTGCATGCGACTGACTTGTTAGCTCTGAAAGTGCAAAGGTAATGGATACATACTATTTTGTTTGGTCCAAGGGATGAGCTTTGAAAGTTAGTAGACCTCGTATACTTGGAGATATAACATACTGAAGCAAACAGCCATGCATGCTGCTGCACCACTGCCAAATGTCAGCTACATTCACATGCCAGACAACGAACATACCCAAGCCAAAAAGGCTCCTTGACTTTCTTCTCAGAGCCCATTGCAATAATCTTACAGCTGTGATGGTTGACTATGACCCTTAGGACGCGGAATGATGTATCTATCAATTTAGGGCTCAAAGTCTCTTTTGCCCACCAAAGCCTAAGCAATAAGCAACTATCCTCCTTTGCCTGCTCTTCTCTGTTCCCTTCCATCTCATTGTTTTGTACACTTACATCCAGTGTCGGACCCCAAATCTGTTCCCGGGCGATTGCTCATTCTGAACCCCGGACGGAATGTGGGGTCTTGGCTCGGTCTCCAACTCTGACTTCCGCCCATCATCGTCATTCACAAAACCGCGTGCTTCCTCGGATGCGAAACCATGTCCAACAGCGAGAAATCTAACGAGATGTCGAAACTATCTACGTCGCTGAAAGCGTTGATTAATGCGCCTTTTGCGCGCCCGGGCCCTCGCCCTGCGCCACAGCAGGTTCAGGAGCTGTACGAAGCGATTGCCAATGATGCTGCGATTAGGAACCTCGGCCCAAAGTCGTGGTTGACGGTATCGGTATGTTCTACTCAATTCGACCGGCGCATTACTTTACTGACATCTATAGGCCGCTGCGACATTTACTCTCAACTCTCCCGATTCCCTCCCTGTTCTCCATCGCGTCGCGTCAGCGAAAGACCCAGCCTCGGCTGTCCAGAATGCCGAGTTCATCCGAGAAGTTGGTCTTAAATGTATCAGTTTCAACGGTATCCCTCGAACGATCAATTCCCTTAATGCGTTTCATGCTTCTCTTCCCGAAGAAGTGACATCGAAATTATGTACGAAACCAAGCCGACAGCCGGCATCGCAAAATATTGACGAGGCGTTGGCGCGCGGGCGGGGACTTTGGGATTCCATCTACAGACCGTACGAGGACAAGCTCTTTGAGAAGCTTGCTCTCGCGCATCCCGATCTTCCCGTTTATATTCTTAGCAGCCACTATTCTGCTCTGTTATCCGATCCTCCTGCTTCCCAGCGCGACGCATTGGCCAGCCTCGGACGAATCCATACCTCCATGATTGCCATTTCTTGTCTACGAGCGCAAACTGGCGTTGGACCTCAAGTGTTGTCGCACGTGTTTGGACTGCGAAAGGCGCTTGAGGATGGAACATATAAGAATGATCAAGACGGAGAGAGCGAAGAGGCTGTTCAATACTTGGCCAGCGATGAGGGTGGCCATTGGATCTTGAATACAGTGGATAAGATTGTTGAAGCCATTGGTGGAAGTAGCTTTGCGCCGGGTAGAGATTCCAAGCTTTGATGCATAGATAGTGACCATTAGAGTGTGACAAATTAAGATACAATGAGACGAGCCTTATGGATGTTACGAAATGAACGTTGAGTTCAACGGTCAAAGTGCAGCCACTCTTGGTCTCCTATTCATCAACTCAATTGCACCTCATCCAAGTATATAACAAGAAACGAATTCATCAAGTTCTAAATCTAAGTCTGCCCCTGATAGAGAGCAGGGCCCTTTCCGTCAAAGAATGTCTCATCCAGCAGCGACAACAGTACCTTCTGCCCAGCCCACTGCTCCTCAACGTTTGGCCGAATCTGCTCGGGTGGAAGAACAAATCCATTCTCACCGGTATCACGCAGCTCAATAGTGTATGAGAACTTGGCGCCTCCAACGCTATAGACGTGGTCGGGAGCAGCGCCAGTAGTAACGTATAGAACAGCACCGCTAGGTCCGAAAGTATACGTTGTGCTATCATTTGAGCTTTCGCGAATAGCTTCGCTGACCAACGCAGCGGCCTTTGTCCACTTTCCAAGCTCTGGCGCATAGAGGTCCTCCTTGTAGCCGAATGGAGAGAGAATGTATTGTCCGTAGCTGTGCCAGTCGATGTAAAGAGCAATGCCAACAGTGTCGCGAAGCTGACGGACAAACTTGTCCAGGCCCGCATTCTCGGGACTGTCGGCGGGCTTTTCACCTCGGTAAACTTGAGAACAAGGGTCTGTTGAAGCGCCGCGCTTGTTGGCATCCCAGCCAAACTCCCAGTTTCGATTGATATCGCGGCCGTAGCATGTTTGATTGGCTGCAGAAGCCGGAGGAGGTTGACGGTTCTTTCGCCAGAGACGATCAGCCGTGGTGGAATAGACCTGACAATTAGCTCAGCTCATCAAGACAATCGGGGAACCTACAAAGCCGTCGGGATTGACGAAAGGGAAGATGTAAAAGTCATATTTGTTCAGGTATGACTTGACGTCTTTATCGCCACCCTTGAAACCTTTGACAAGCTGGAGGGTGATGTATTCGACAGTCTAAGAGGCAAGTCAGCGATGAAATGCGACATTGGTAACGGACTTACAGGAGCAGAGATCCATTCACGCGCATGAACAGTTCCATGGTAAAGCACAGCAGGCTTTCCAGGACCATCGTCACCCCAAAGATGAAGACCATAAATGTTGCGCTTCTGGAATGACTTTCCAGACGACACAAGCTTGGAGTTGTTTGGAAATTGAGCTTGCAGATCCCGGAAGTAGTCTATGTGGTCCTCATAGTTGTGAAACTCATCGAACCAAGAATCATCGTCCGCCTGACGCTTCCATTTCTTGCGGGATACACTCTCGCCAGTGATTGAAGTGCCTAGATTCTCGTGGAGAGTCGTGTAGTCAAGCTTCAAACTCTCAAAGGCAGCAATGTCATTAGGCGCAACGACAATGTCAACATGTTGGTACCCATGTTCCCATTCATCAAAGGTCACTGGGGATAGCTTCTCTCTGATATCTGACTTGCCGTGAGTGTTGACACGAAAGACCCTGTAGCCATCATAAGACTTGATCTCAGTCTTGGGAGCTGCGAAAGCACCCAAAGCGAGAGTGAGAAGAGTAACGAATGAGTACTTCATGGTGATGACTGCGACATGGCAATTGACTGCCTGGCTGCGTGATACACTGCTTTATAAACGGGCATGCTTGGCAACAATCTCGGTCGAACTTTTGACCACCGCAGATGATCATTACCGGTCGTACCGTGCCCAGCATTATGCTACGACCTTCCCCATCCGCTTTGGACCATCATTCGCTATAACAAGGTATCAATGGCGCAACCTAACGGCCTAACGCCCTGCCGATCTCAAATAAGGTATTCAACTCAATCTATCCCCCACAGTGGCGCCAACTCTATTCAGAAGGTAAAGTAGGCAACACACCAGGATGATGACGAATTCATGCATGCAAAAGTCCTTTATATTGGTATTAATCGCTGGTTATCACTCCATCTGCTTCAAATCATCCACCACTACAAAATCTGCATCCGTCTTACTTCTAATCTCATCTACAGTCACCCCCGGCGCAATCTCTGTAAGGGTCAATGTGCCCTGCTCTCTATCCACCTCAAATACACATAGATCTGTAATGATTGTGCTGACTACACGTGCACCTGTTAGTGGCAGTGTGCATTGCTGCTTGATCTTTGATGAGCCATCCTTGGCGCAGTGTTCTGTGGCGACGACGATCTTGGTGTTGTCGGGGTTAGCGACCAGATCCATGGCTCCGCCCATGCCTTTGAAGACTTTGCCGGGGATCATATAGTTGGCCAAGTCGCCGACAGCACTAACTTGAAGAGCCTGATATTGTTAGCGATGAAATGATATGGGATTGCGTAACTTACACCGAGAATTGATACATCGACGTGTCCACCACGGATCATGCCAAATGACTCTGCAGAGTCAAAGACGGATGCGCCGGGGACGAGAGTAACGGTTTCTTTGCCAGCGTTGACGATATCACTGAGCTGTTAGCGAGGTTTCAACCTGAAAAGAAAGTGGGTAGCATACGCATCAACCTCATCCTTTGTAGGATAAGCACCCATTCCAAGGATACCATTCTCAGACTGAATATGAACAGTCGAATCGGCAGGAAGAAAAGAAACGGCCAGCGTAGGAATTCCCACTCCCAAGTTGACATAGTATCCAGGCTTGAGTTCCTTGGACGCTCGTCTCGCGATACGGTTTCGTCGTTCTTGGGCTTCATTTGTAGCCTTGGGTGGACCATCTGAGCCGTCTTCTCTCAATTTGAGAATCTCGATATTCTTCTCGGCGGTGGATGGAACGATACGATCGACGAAAATTCCCGGGAGGTCAACATGATCGGGGTGGATTTCGCCAACCTCGACAATGTTTTCGGCTTCGACAATTGTGAGTTTTGCTGCCTTGGCCATGATAGGCCCGAATGACTTTGTCGCGTATCTGATCTGTTAGCGACGCAATTGAAGACGAATGAGGCCAGCTTACCGGAATACGCAGTTTCCTTCCTTGTCAGCCTTCCAAGCTCTTATGATCGCAACGTCGCCTTCGATTGCAGTCTCCATGAGGAATGTTCGACCGTTGAATTCGCGGGTTTCTCGCTTTCGACCTTTTTCGACAACATTGCCAGACTTATCCAATCGTACGGGGATTTCACCATCCTGAACAAGAGTGTCTATTTCATTAGCTTCATTCGCTGTGTTGGCGGTTGACTTACGAGCTGCAGTTGGTGTGAAGAAGGCAGGAATGCCAGCGCCAGCGGCACGAATGCGCTCAGCCAGAGTTCCTTGAGGACATAGCTCAATAGCCAATTCGCCTGTCAAGTACTTCTTCTCCAACGACTTGTTGTTTCCGAGGTATGACATGATCAGGCGATCAACTTGACCAGCGCTCGCAAGCGTTGCCAAACCGCCCTTGCCCTCAATACCAGCGTTGTTCGACACCGCAGTCAATCCATTGAGAGACTCGCGACCTCTTCGGTTCAGCGCACCGATCAAAGTATCTGCAACACCGCAAAGACCAAACCCGGAGCTCAGCAGTGTCGAGCCACTCTTAATATCCGCGACCGCAGCATCGGCATCTTTAAAGAGCTTCGACTGTCCCCGCACCGCCAACGCAGGTCTTGTTGTGCTGAACTGTCGCGCTGTGAAGCTACTTCCCCATGTCAAGGGTCTCGCCCGTAGTCTTAGTAGCTTCGACATGACTTCTGTGCTGTGTAGTTCGCTGTCATGATTGCTGCCATATTGCGACTTGTGATTAGTTTAAAGAGAGATTCGGGCGTAATTGTAGATCCGAGGGTGCAGTGTTCGGAGGCAGAAGTAGAGCCGTAAGGACGTCATTTTCGGGGGGAGAACTGGCGCCGATAGCTGAAGCGGGTCGGACCCTGTTTAACTGAGGGGAGCTGCATGGGAGAATTGGAGAAGATGGGGATGTCACGATTCCCCTCGGTTGGGAACGTGGTTGATGAAGGCTTGCGATTGCGATTGTTTGTTGGGATCGAATCCGTCGGCGAGGGCAAATGCCGAGTTGACCGGAAAATATATGATCCTAGCTGCGCCAAGACAGAGAATTAGGGTAAGCAGAATCTCAATCCAACGATTCGTCGCCTTCAGGAACGAAGGGTTCTCAGCAAGATCCCAGGTTCATGCGACTAAAAAAAGCAACTCAAAATTACATGCAGCTATCACGGTTATTTGTGGGCCAATGGATTGCCAATGCAGGTGAAAGTCAATTCTGTGTTGAACAAGAAGTGTTGGGTATAAGTCTAGTTAAATAAACAACGCTAAAACGCAAAATAATTACAATTATTTATTGATGGGCTCACGGTGGAAGCGATTAGACTCCCAACCATCAATCTCATCAACATGATTCTCCCGAACAAGCTTGTAACCGCCAATCTTGGGGAGAATGACAGCCCAAACGAGCCAGTAGATAGCACCAGCAACCAAGATGCCGATACCGACAACACAGTGGATGTAGTAAGGCATACTCTTATACTGGTTCTGGCTGGGATCATCAGGAGCGATAAAAGGAGCGATCACCAAGTACATGTTGCTGAGAAGGAAGAACACAGTGACAGGCAGAGTAGCCTTGATCGGAGGGTTCCACTTGAACTGCTCGCGGTGGAGGTAGAGATGGACGAGACCACCAGCGACAAAGGTGTTGACAATCGCAAGAGGGTAAGAGATAAGGCTGCTTGGTTAGCGAGGTTTGTAGATGGAGACAAGACAGATACATACTTGAGAATAAAGTTGTAGGCATCACCAGGAGGGGGAGCCAGAATGACAATAACGCAAATGACCCAGTGCTCAAAGAGACCAGCCAGAGGAGCGTTGAAAGGTCGGTTGCTAGCCCAGAGACGAGAGAAGGGGAGGATACCCTCACGGCCAAGTTCCTGAACAAGACGACCCTGAGAGAAGATGACACTCAGAACATTGCCGAAAGCAGACAGAGCGACAAAGACAGACATGGCGCGCTCAGCAGCAGGGCCCATAACGTTGCGGAACAGGGAGGCAGCGACGAGACGCTCAGACGCAATGATCTCGGCCTTGGAGACGGCAGCAAAGTAGGCGATGTTGACGAGGATGTAAATAATCGAGACAGAGATGATGGCAGTGGGAGCAGCGATCTTGAGGGTTCGGACAGGGTTGCGAGTCTCACTGAGGGCATAGTTGGCGTTGCTATAACCGACAAAACTCCAGATGACATTGTAAAGAGCTGTGACAACACCGTATGCGCTGCCAGTAGTACCCGCGAATGCGTTGCTGAAGTTGTTAGGTTTCTCATCAATCTTGAGATGACCACCGAGAGCGACGAAACCGCAGATGATCATGATGAAGACGATGAAGAGCTTGATGATGCCGAGGGCGTTCTGAAGACGAAGACCCCATTTGAGAGCACAACCGTGGATGAGGAAAGCTGTTGTTATGCAAGCCAGACCGATGGCTCGCTGGTTCCAACGATCGACCTCCTTGTTGGCAGCATGGAGGATATACTCGCCAAAGACGACAGAGTTACCAGAAGCCCATCCCATGAGAAGAATGTACGAAGCGTAGATACCAGTGACGAGGAACTTGGGTTTGCGGTAAATGAACTCGAGGTAGTTCTTCTCACCACCGTTCTTGGGGATACCAGTTCCCCATTCGAGGTAAACGGCTGTACCAGCGGCGGCGATGATGGAACCGACGACCCAGATGATAAGAGCCAGACCGGGACTACCAAGAAGAGCGAGGATAGAGCCTGGAGTTGCAAAGATACCGGTTCCAATGACTCGGTTGAAGATAAGCATGGATGCGCTCAGGATGCCGATTTGGCGCTTGTTGTCGGCGGCATGTTGAAGGCGGCCTGCAAAAGTTAGCGACGTGTCTTGCGATACCCAAGTGCTGCAGGCATACCCTCTTCAGTGTCTGAACCGACATAATGAGTCTTGTTAGCCTTGGGTTCAAGGCTCTTGAGATCGTCGTTACTCATGATGACGATTGAACTTCCAGTCAAAAACAAAACCTAATCTCGAATGATGAGCCATTATAAAGGGGGCCCCATCTCTTTTAATAAAGAAATGCTCCCTCCTCGTGAAGCCCCACGGGAAGGCAAAATGAAAACTTGAGTACCGTATCCACACCCAGCGGAGCCTCTTGTGCAAAGGTCTAGAAAGCCACCAGAACAAGCGTAACGGGTCGGGCCCTGAATCGCGGATATCCAATGGGCTCTGTACCATTCCCGGGTGGATGTACCTTTTGGGGGTGAGGCATGGTTGGTGGGCAGCTAATGTGTCATGAAAATGTTTTCTTGGTGTTTTTAGTGCGACAAGGCCGATGACGCGATCTGAGGTGATCGCACGCTTATTTCCACGGAGCCAATGAGGGTCGCAAAAATGAAGAATTCTGCCCACAGTGGACTTTTTGACGGCATGGATGGAACGAGTCTCCCCGGGCGTCGGCCGGTTGCATATGATCCAGACTCGTGGGTGCGGTTTGTTGAGGCTCATTTAGGTTCTGTTTAAACTACCTTCCAATTTTAGGGGTGGATATGCGTTTCGGCTTGGCTACTTAGGCCTCGTGGGTCTGTATACGATGGGATGCCTGTGACGGACGCGGGTTTGACCGTGGGATTGGGAGTGATATGTTACCATGCTTCCTTGGGAATGACAATTACATCCCGCGTCAAGCTGCCACACAGCGTATCGATTGGATCGCCAGCAGTCTCTCATGGTGTGATGGAATAAGATGTCTGGACCTAGAGCATTGCGTGATGAACACACACACTTCCCAAGATAGCTGAGCATTACCAAACTCAGTCACACTTTGCATTAGTCCTTGTTCATAAGGCCGTACTCCCCGAACATCCTTGCATGAGCTTATGTTGCCACGGGGAGGACGATATCACCATCTTCGCCCCAGACCACAGGAAGTGAACTCACCTGCCTCTTCTAATGTAGTCAGAATAAGTCCAGGAACGTCTAATAGCCTAACACTGCTTGGCCGTAGTGAATTGTCGAGCTATTGGTTTGCTTGAGTTGAAGCTAACTTGTTGTTGGATGTTGGCCGATGACGTGCCTAGGCCAAGAGATTGTCATTTAATTTTGTGATCCTTCTTCGCTTCACGCCGCTTTCCTTCGGTCGGGATTTATATGAAGGCCAATAGATCAAGTGTCAACTGCTTATTCTGTGAAACCGAGGGTGTTGTTTGCTAAGTTGACATTAAACTTCATCATTAAGCCACCAGATGGGGTCATCACAGCTTGTGACGACTTTTCAAATATGACAATGGTGATTGGGGGACAGTTTTAAGAGCGAAAAACTTCACAAAGCATTTGCCATCGCAGCTTGCATCATAAAGAGGGTCACGATCAGCAGTCACGACCATAACAGAACATGCACTACTGTACACTTGACAAGTGTCGGGTGGCGTTAGCTTACTGGGGCATTAGCCTAGGCTGCCTAGCATGATCTACCGGGCACCAAAACAGGCGGCGTCTAAGGCGTCATTCTCTTTAGGAAGAATTCTATTTCTGTTCTGTTTCGTGGGTGATCGTGTGCTTCGGTGTCTGTAGAGACTACCCTAAACTCCGATTTTATCATGGTGAATTGAGAAATATCTCTTTTCCCGAGGCAGCGTGGGATAAATTCATTAGTAGTTCAATTCAATAATACTACGTCGTGTTAGTTTTGAGGTAGAGCTGGAGCTCGTTTACAAACTGGGATCGTGGCCGCAGAACGTATCATGATCTTGAAGGACACACGCCTCGGGCCAGGGCCACGCTGATCCGATGGTCTCCAGTTCACTGTGACAAGTCCCCTAGAAGATTTAATATATTAATCTCATGTTCAACAGCCGATTCAGCGGTTTTCCCACCCCTTTCTGAACAAAGCCACAGACACCCCAACATCTGCACACCAGGCAAACAGTTCCTGTTATACGCAACTAAGTTCATCCAATTTGTACATTTATGTCCCATAAAAGATTCTAAACATTGTTCTCAGCCTAATACTCAAACTGAGCAAGGTCAAGAGCACGTGAATCGCTTACCTAGGTTATGGATTCCAAACCAAGACAGGACCATAGTCCATCATCGAAAATGAAAGTTTGCAAAGTTCGATAAGAAAGAGAATCTTCTAAGAGGGCCGGAAAATAGCTCCGAGTAGTTCCTTTTAACATTTCATGACCTTTGTTATGATGTTGACAATATTCCGTAGAACTAATGGCTCCCCATAAGCTCATGACTTGTTGCTCCCCACTCATCATAGGTCCCCATAAAGAGCCTAAAACGGGACAAGCCTGGTTATTAAACTTTCTTACTGAGTCTCTGAAGTTCTTTTAGTGGAGGAGGAACATTGTATGGAATTGTAAGGTTCGCGAACTAACCCGAGTTCCATATGCGTTGTGAAGGCTTATCATGACACAGACCTGTACCAGCAAGCGCGAAACATCTCACAACTTCTACAAAACATCAGGCACAACGGAAGATTTCACCCTGTTAAAGTGGTATCCGAGAAAGTTACGCTCTGTTTTGGGATGAGAGACAGAGAGTGTAAAGTAGGACATGTGGTGTGTTGCTGCTTGGCTTCATGATATGATGCGGATCCCTCGGAACGCCATTGATGCCGCAAAGTGTCAAGAGATCCCGAGTCATTGACTGCATGAGGAAGTATATCTTTGAATGATCTGTAGTTTCTTCTGAGACTCTCAATTGATTGTAGACCACCTCTTACAGCCTTGCTTGCATCCCACAGAGCGGGGCGTTGGCTGTCTTGCCTATAGGTCATCCATTGCATACGACGGAATTCCATCATTGGACTCAATGGTATTGATCAATTGAGGATTATAACATATCTACGGTGAGGAGCCATTTGATGCTGTCAATTGAACTGCGCAATAAATAGGTACTATTGACGTCGTTGGAGAAGCATGGGTCATGATAACGGCTGGAGACATTTGTCAAGCTAGATGCCTGCTCCCGACACTGGATCATTTGCCTTAGTGATTCCTAGGGACGATAAATTAGGGTCAAAGCAACACTTCAACAGAGAGCTTTCCCTAATCTGTCCCCTTGCCTGCAATCTGCAGGCTGTCGGCAGTTACAGTCAGCAGACAAGGTGGCTGATTGTGGCGCCACAGCCCCATATCAACGCGTTGCTGGTCAACGCGCCCACGCTCAACTTGCGACCAGCATCCTCAGTGACGCAATAGGACAACACTGGGACAATTTCAACGACAGAGTCACAAAGTCGATCGCGACTATCGTGGTTTTCGCTGAATTGCCATGGTATCGCCCAAACAAGGTATTTTTCCCTGATCGCATCCGTCGCATCCACTGACCTTCAGATCCCTACGACTTTCCAACTTCCCCGTTCAAAGTCAGAGACGCAATGCCTGCCGAGTCTCCTAACAAGGATGATGCCTTGGCCCATCGCGAGAAGTCCGATGCAATCAAGACTTCTCCTGTGATTCGAGCCGGAACCCCACGAGGCGCAACGCCCCGTGGCACTCCACGATCTACTCCACGAGTCGGCACTCCTCGAACTGGAACACCTCGTGCCACCCCTAGAGTGAGCACTCCAAAGACCGACACTCCCGCCAAGCGCGAGCCTATCGCCGCCGACGTCCCTGCCGACGTTTCTTCCGATGTTCCTGCCGATGTTCCTGCCGAACACGACGAAGTCAAAAGTCCTGAGAAGAACGGCGAAATGGTCAACGGTGACGCGACCGAAAAGGTCAATCTCGGCTTTAAGGAAGACGTTGCGATTGACGAATTCGTCAGCCACCGCGTTGATCACGAAAACTCCACCGTCGACATCCAAGTCAGGTGGGAAGGCGGCGAAACTACCTGGGAAACGGAATGGAGTCTACAAGAGCAGGTTCCCACGCTCGTCTACAAGTACTGGGAGAAGCTCGGCGGTCGCGAGGAGTCTACCCAGCTCGACATCTTCCACGTATTCAGAATTCTTAAGCGCACTACACTCCCTGGCAAGTCCAAGGGCGTTAGGTACCAAGTGCAGTGGGTTGGCTACCGACAATCTGAATCGACTTTGGAGCAGGAGTCTAAGCTCCGCATGATCGCCCCGGGTGAACTCGAGAAGTTTGAGGCTAAGCAGTTGGCTAGCGGTGCAACTGAGAAGCGGAAGAGTACACGTGGACCTGGACGACCTCGCAAGAAGCCGAGAGTTGAAGATTAGATGGCGTTTAGCGAAGCCGGTTGGAGGAAGCGGTAGACATGTATGAAACAAACACGATCGATAATGGTATTTACTGCATTTAACAATACATTCTAATCACTCGCGTTCTGTGCCTTGAGTAGAGGCCAATGTCCATGGTCCTCCTTGTATGTCATGGCGGAAAATTGCGCAATGACGAAAACCCAGTACAAGTTGTAGGCAAGGACAGATCCATAGGTAGCAGAATTGTTCCACCCGACAACAGCATTTAGAATAGCCCAGCCTCCTCCGCCGTTGAGTTGAGGATTGCAGCACTGGGTGGTCAGCAGGATTCGACAAGGCTACGAGGCTACTCACGTTGACATGCCAGATACTCCGGTCAATATCGTATGATCCAGGACCGTCCCCGAGTTCCGCGGCATCGCCACCGACAACCTTGTTCCACTGCTGCTGTTCAAAGAGCCAGATGGCGCGAGAGAACAGACCTGCTGCGACAAGGTAAAGAAGGCATGTGGATGCGACGAGGAAGTATTGCAGTTTTGCAGATGAACCGCCCCTGGATGGTCAGATACATTCGCCAATTGATCGACTAACTCACCGGTAGAGCGCATATCCAACAAGCCCGCCCAGGAACAATCCCATGATGACGGGGAGAGGGACAGCTGAAGCGGGCGCAGAGAATGACACACCAGCGACAAACACAATGCCCTCAATACCTTCACGAAGGACTGTAATGAAGGGTAGAGCAAACATGGCATATTTCTCAAAGAGACTAACTAGCCACGCTCGTTTGGAATGAGTAGTTACTGGTGTTTCAATCGCCTTGGCCAACTTTGCTCGCCATTTATCCTCCATCTTGCCTACACGCAGCAAAGCACCGCCCATGATGGTGATGATGATGGCCGAAATGAGCGAAAACACTCCTTCGTAGTAGTATTCATGGTCTGCCCATGTATCGTTGCCGAGGATATAAAAGATGCCAATGATCACACCAGAGCCGATGAGACAGAGTGCTAAACCAGAAGCCGTTCCAAGCCAGACCTGAAAATTAGCTGAATTCGCTCAAAGACGATGAACTCACCTGTGTGCGGAGGGTTTTATAAATTCCAGCATCGCGCTGTGAGCCATCAAGAGTCTGCTTCAAAAAAGCCAGTAGAACTGAGACAATGATGGCTGTCTCAAGAGTCTCCCGAAAGACGACCACAAACACGGGCACGGAGAATAAATCGAGCATTTTGATGATGTTGACGATGAATTGATCAAAAAGATCAGATAATCAGTGATTTCCGACAACCGCACACCAAGCAGTCATTGCCTCGGCCGGGTTTGAACTAAGGTCACACGATGCCCACTTGGTCGAATGATCAGTTTAGCATCATAAGAACTACTCAAATTTTGGCTGAATTTGTCCATAATTTGAGGTATTTCTTAACAGATTCCAGCCCCACAATCCTTGGCAGGAAAATTTCGTCCAAAGAGAAGCCCTAGGGGTAGTTAAAAGCGAATAACCGCGCATCCGATGTCGCATTATCTGATTGATAAGATCCCTGCCAAACTTTGCTCCGTCAACAACATGAGGTCCTTATGGGTGGTGATGCTGCCTGCGGCTTTGGCTGCGACAGTGTCTTATGACTTTTCTATTGAATGGGTTACAGCGAATCCTGATGGAGCGTTTGAGAGGCCGACTATTGGTGTCAATGGGAAATGGCCGATACCAAGGATTGAAGCGGCGGTTGGTGATACAGTTTTGGTGAATGCGAGGAATAATCTGGGTAATCAGTCCACATCTTTGCATTTCCATGGACTTTTCATGAACGGTTCGAATCATATGGATGGACCTTCACAGGTTACGCAGTGTCCGATTCAACCTGGAGAATCATTTCTCTACAACTTTACGGTATGTTCCTTGATCTCGTGATTGAGAATCGACTGACTTTGTAGATCACTCAACCCGGCACATATTGGTATCACTCGCACACCGAAAGTCAATATCCCGATGGTCTTCGAGGGCCTCTAATCATCCACGACCCAGCATCACCTTTCAAAAGCCAATACGATGAAGAACTCATCATGACACTCTCAGACTGGTATCACGATCAGATGCAGACTTTGATACCAGAGTTTATGAGAAAAGGAAACCCGACCGGTGCAGAACCTGTACCTCAAGCAGCTCTCATGAACGAAACTCAAGATTTCAAGGTGTCTGTTCAACCTGAAAAGACGTATTTCTTGAGATTGGCGAATATTGGTGCTTTTGCTGGGCAGTATTTCTGGATTGAAGGACATAACATGACTATCACTGAGGTTGATGGTGCATACACCAAACCAGCTCAAGCCAGCATGGTTTACTTGTCTGCTGGCCAACGATGCAGTGTCCTGGTCACTACAAAGAAGGATACATCAGCCAACTTTCCCATTGTTGCAAGCATGGATACGGTAAGTTTGTCATTCTTTGATTTACGTGGCTAACTTTGTAGGATCTCTTCGACGTCTTGCCTGATGATCTCAACTGGAACGTTACAGGATGGCTTGTCTACGATCAAGAAAAACCTCTTCCTAAGCCAGATATTGTCTACGACTTCGATCCTTACGATGATGTGGATCTTGTTCCGTATGATGAGATGGCTAGACTTCCTGAACCCAGCAGAAGCATCGAGCTGGATGTTATCATGGATAACCTCCGAGATGGCGCAAACTATGCCTTCTTCAACAATATCACGTATAGAGCACCTAAGGTGCCGACGCTTTACACTGCTTTGACAAGTGGAAAGCAAGCGACAAACCCGCAGATCTACGGAACTTATACGCACAGTTTTGTTCTGGAGAAAGATGAGATTGTGCAGTTGGTGATCAACAATCATGACGACGGACGGCATCCCTTCCATTTACATGGCCATCACTTCCAAGTGTTGCATCGCAGCGATGATGATGCAGGCGACTTTGATGGGTCGGCCGAACTTACAGAGACACCAATGAGACGGGATACAGTCGTTGTGAACGGCAATGGAAATGTTGTACTGAGATTCAAGGCTGACAATCCAGGTATGTACCCCGATTGAGTATTGAACGCGGCTAATTGTTAGGTGTCTGGCTTTTTCACTGTCATATCGAGTGGCACGTCACGTCTGGATTGATTGCTACGTTTGTTGAAGATCCTCTTGCGTTGCAGGCTTCTATAAAGCTACCCCAGGGCCACCTCGATGCATGCAAGGCTGGTGGTATTCCGACCGTCGGCAATGCAGCTGGAAACACCGATCTACTTGATCTCTCTGGAGAGAACGTTCCTCCACCACGTCTTCCTGATGGGTACGTTGCAATCCTGGGTCCATAACGGCACTGACAATCGTAGCTTCACTCTCAAAGGCATCGTCGCATTCGCATTCAGCACTTTCATGGGTATTTTCGGTATCTACACAATCGCGCGCTATGGGATGAAGCAAGACAAAAAGACTCCCGAGAGAGCACCTCTCCTCGCAGACGAGCCGCAAGAACAATAGATTAGACAATACATCGCTCCATCATGTCGCATCTGACAATCAATATCACTACCAACGCCTTACTCCTCAATGCCTCTTATTTCTGCGCAGGTTCAGCAGCTGGATACTTGGAAACCTGCCTCAAGTGATCCGGTGTGCCCAGTGCTTCCATCTCTTTTGAGTGCTCCTTGAATGCAACCTTGCGACCGCAGTTTTTACAGTAATGGCTGATGTTTGGTGCGCAATGGCATAAGTATGGGAAGATTACACCAAAAAGAGTTCCGAAAAAGAGTGCGGTGGCGTAGATACTACAACGGTCAGAGGGTTTGTCAACGGGTGGCGGGTGTAACATACTGTGTCAATCCAGAAGCAGATTTCTTGACCTTTGTCTCGGCGCGACGTTGACAGAATGGACAATCCATCATGTCGGGCTGATCAGCCAGCAAATGCAAGGGCGTGACAGTTTCTCCCACAGGCACACGAGGTTGTTCCTGGGGAATAACCATGGATTGATGACCCGAGTACTGCTGCTGCTGCTGCTGCGCAAGGGCAGGATGTTGCAGAATCGGGGGCGATTGCGCACCGTCCCAGTTCATTACACTTGTCGGCACAGGAGAAACACTCGAAACGGCCCTGTATTCGCTCACGGGCGGGGGACTGTTCTGTGGAGGACTTTGATGCATCGGTTCGGTTACGACCTCGGGGAGGCAATCGTCGTTGATCTTGGGTTGTCTTCAAAAGTCAGCGATGCACGGCTGAAGGGTCGAGGTTGAAGGGATAACGTACTCAATTGCGATCTTCTCGTCTTTGGTCTCGTCCTTGGGAGGTCCAGTGTATTCGGGAGGCGCTATCTCGTCGGGACTTGAGGTCTTGGCTTCTGGTGATACGGTTGCCATTTTGGCGGTGATGAATTGGGCAGGGAGGCTTGGAGGAGGAGGCTGTGAAGGAAATGCAGGTTTTAATGGAAAGACAAAACATCAGCTCGGATTCAGAGTCCGAGTGGCAGATTAAACAAGTGCGTAAACTGGGGACCCTTGTTATTAGCTGATCCTTGCGATGCCAGGTTTCAGCCTCTATGTTTGGCGTATCCCCACCGTCGGAGTACCGTTCTCTATGACACAGTGATGCCTGATTGTACGGTCAAAAAGTCCAAGCTTACTATAATAGGATTTGACTACGTATTACTGTAGTCTCATAGCCTCAGTTTTGATTCGATCTCTCGCCAATTGACTACATGCCAAGTTTTGTTTGATCACGAACTTGCTCCGCCCACTGAACTACGAAGCTTAGCGCTTACTCTGTAGGGATGATCCCGAGCTAGTGGAATTCCGTATCCGCCGGGCTGGTCTTATCGATAGGGAAGCTGAGGGCTACCAGGCGGGCTTCCATGCAATCTGCCCCACTAACGTTCCTTAGAACTGAATTGTTAACCTTACCTATTCAACAACTCCCAGGAGATAGGGCTGAATTGTTCAAATATCTTTTGAAGTTTCGACACTGGAAAACCGGTGGGGCGTAAAGAAATGATACAAGATTTTAGTAATTACAGTGAGGTATACTCCACAAGCCTTCCCTGTCTGAAGAGGTACTTAGAGCTCGGTTAGAGTTTCTCTTGCAGTTCTTAGTAACAGCGATGCGGTTGAGCAACAATCGGTCATATGAACTAGCATTGTACTAGAAAATTGATGAGCTTGGCAATCCGAGAAGCAATGAATTTGAGGACTCTGCCTTCATGATATTGGACTTGCCCAGGCTGCTTTGGATACTCCGCTCCTGCATTAAAATGTCATTGCAGTTCTCGGCCAATGTATTGTGTCACCACGTATACTACGGCCAATAACGACGACAGCAGACTCATCCGAGGCGCTCCCTTCATGCGTAACAGCTGGCCACGACAATGCGGAGAAGCTAAAGATAGGTTTTCAGCCGCATTATTGGATGCCGCGAAGAAGGCAATCAAACCATACGGTGCTCCCCTTTTACTGTGGCGGGCTAGCAGTCTAGACATCTAGTTTTACCCTCTTGTCCTTTTCTTATCGTAAAGTGGTTTGGTATATAGACTCTCTCGGTTACTTTCCAGCCCAAGAAGTGATGTTCATCATGGACAATGCTATGCGACGGCAGAAATAACGGTTCATCACAACGGCAGAGCTCCAAGAGTTTTCTGGGACTCGCCACTCTTATCCAACTACCAATTCAACTTCACTGAAACAATCTTCACACGGCTGGTTCAGGAGAGTCAGAGTTGTCATCCCGCACCTCATCATTCCTATCTTTTACGCTGGTGAGTGGTCCTGACCGAAATATGTACAAGCGCTTAAAATACTACAGTTCTCCTTGCTATGATGGGATACCTTCATGGAAAAAAAAAATCAGAACTCTTTTGGCGATACGATCGCTGAAATAGTCACTGTTACCTCTACCTTATGGCCTTCTTGTTTGCAACAGTCATCGGGCCACTGTTGAAGACGACCGCGCTTTTCAGTGTAGAAAAAGTATCACCACTGGACTCTGGGGTTTCTTTCGGCAAGTCAGACAACAGCGGTTGCATTGGGAAAATTTTCACAATGGGCTGATTTCGATTTTGGACCGTGGCTGCTGTTGGTTTGGTGTCTTAGCCCCTTGGGCGGCCAAGCAGCACTAGGTCGATGGGTCTTGAACAAAATCCGATCGAGATATCCAAGCCAGCAACGTCTTATCTTGGTATCAGCAGAAGTGCAATTCATTATTTCTGTATCGATGGAGCCGATGTATTTTTCGGAACGACCATGAATGCATCCTTGATCTCTGACTTGAGAACGATTGTGTCAGTCGCGTTCTCAACTCCTGATATCTCAGTTTCTCATCCCAATGGGAACAGTTCACGTCTTAACAACGCCATTAAGGTCTCAGCTCTCAGAGTGTGACTCTAAGACGGTCTATAGCTACCTGCCACATGCGGGTGAATATCGATGTGCTGGGGGTGCTCATTGGGTTCCCAACGAGGCGATAGATAAGATGTAGAGATTTGGGTTTGGAATATACCCCATCTTTTTAGGATGGGTTGAAACTATGGAGTTCCTTGGTCATGATTGGCATGGGAAAGAAATAGGTTGAGCTAAGTGACAGTTCAATTCAGTAGAGAAATAGCATTAAGTGCCAGGAAACTATCTTTCCCTTTGTCTTCGAAAGTGAAGCCTCTGATACTATCCTGCCGTCTTTTCCGGTTGTGTTCACGACACCATACACACCGCTGCCCCAACATGGATCCTGTCCATTTGCTGTACTCAAATGCCTTTTTAAGTCTCATGGCTTTCCCATTCCAGGCGCTACCATAAGATGGTCCTAAATCCTTACTGTGCTCGGGTTGGTGGTAACTTCAACTTGAGTTGTTGTTGTGAGGAAAAGAGAATTGCTGAGCGCAACTCCAAAGTTGTTGTTGTAAGGAAAGTGCATCTGTATGCTGGCGGGCGTCTTCGTATGCCGGTGGACACTAATGAGTGAAAGCGTGGCTGTCGCTCCTGCATTTGGCATTTTGGGAGCGACAAGCGTGGCATGTTCAGACCCTGCGTAGGTAGGTAGGCACCGACAGATCGGGTCATTCTTGACCTGCGACAAGGCATTCAATTCGGAACTGGGGAGAGGAGGTCAGATGTCGCAAGCAGCGAATGAGATGAAAACTGATCCTCAAAAATCAAACACATGTCACTGACTGAAGTGACGGCGAGTCCATTAGGAGGTCACTTAGCCTTTCGTTTTTGACCTGTGGTAAGATGGGTATCATCCTCTTCATCTCCCCCCCAAATCTACGGCCCAACAGATCCAGCAGCAAACTGGTAGATCGAATTCCACCGGGCATCCAAACCGAGCACCACAAACTCCGATACAAGGACAGCAACGCCTAAATCCCTCAAATGCTCATTTAAATCGCCTATAAGGCAGTCCCTCAGGACGTATAACTCCGAATCCGATCAGAAACCTTTGCCTACTGCCGAAGGTACCTCAAAATATACCCGAAACTGTGGGCTTCTTTTCTGCATAGTCATCTCCTTGAGGATCACTGCCTTCTGAGGAATCTTCATTTGCTTGGTATTCTCCGCCGTCTTTACCTCGGGTCTCCCTTGGATACTCAGTATCGCCTGAATGGATTTGTGCCGCTGATGGGCCATTCGAAGAGTGGGTAATTACTGGTATGGTTATCGCGCGAAACAGGTATTGGGTGGTGTCTCAAATGTAAGGGAAGCCATGAAGCTGCAATGTATTGATCAGAGGGGAATTTGACGTGACAGTGGGGTACCTGCGTGAGGGATGCGATTGACAAGGTGAATGCCGAGGCGAGGGCAGCCAAGCAGCAGGCAACTGATCGAATGGAGGAGTAGTTGTTAGGAGTATTAACAGGGTGATCAGAAGAGAAAGCTGAGTTAGTGGTCGAATCTATCCTTTCTGTGATGTATATGTGATTGTATTATAATAACTGTAAATTTGAAGCCTTTATTCCTTCAGCCCTTTACGGGATGAGATCTCAACCATCGTGACGTCGGCGTGGGTCAATACTTTGGGGTTTGTCGCTGCTTTCGTGAAGAATGAGAAATCGGTTGGTGTCATTGTCGGCTTCCTTTTCCATTGATTTAGTGCTCTTAATTCGAGTTTCGAGTGACTTGGGATCCAATAGTGGATATGGTGGAGTTATTGCCTGAGATTTTGCTAACCACATCTTCCCTTACGTACAAAAATTCCACAACTTATCATTCAAAACACACATAAAGATTGACTCCGTAGTTTGTTGGGTGCTCGGGATTGTCAAGTTACGCTTGCGGGTGTTTGACTGTGCACTGTCAGTTCACCGGCATGACACCTCAGTCAAACAAGAGGATTGCCATGTGGTACCTAGATATCTCATTGTTTCCATTATTAGGCGACCTTTACTTCCTAGCTCGACCGCGTTTTTTCTTTCTTCGCGATGAGCACCATTTCTTCGCAAACCACCAGTAACCAGCAACGCACCATACAAGTCCCTGCGCCATGGATATCCCTCTTCTGAAAGGACCCCTCAACTCCGCGGACGAGTTCGTTAGGTTTCTTGAACGCCTTCAGGCTATCGAAAACCGACCCTACATCCATCCGTTCCCGGTCTGTTTCCCAAGTGAAAAGCAAAGAGCAAACTGGGCCATAGCTATTTAGTAGTTAATTTTGCCCTTCCTAATATTACATAGAGTTAAATAGGGTCTTTTCAGATAAGATGGCTGCCATGTCCTTCCTCAGATATCGGACCATGTATCGCCAACTGCGTGAGACGTCCAGCGGACTATATAAGAGGAAATACCTCAGCACGAAGTCGCCTCAGCTATCTCCTCTGCCAACTGAGTTGGCATCTCTGTTGTCGACACATTGGCTCGCCTCCTGGACGGCAACGGTTGTTATACAGCACTGACTTACCTTAGTGAAACATGAGATGGCTACGGACGAGCACAAGACAAGGCTCAGTCACACTCGCCTTGGTTTACTTATAGCGACAATCCTACGAACAGATCTGACCCGCGCCAGTGTCGTTATTGGCCTCTTCTATTGTCCCTCATCTCCAATATCCACCTCGGTAAGAACCGACCTCGTCTTCTACGAATTCCGATGCCAAGCGCCGCAGCGACTCAAAGCATGTCAAGTAGCAGTCTCAGCCGTCGAAGCAGCCAACGTCAACACCACAACTCCAGTTACCCTGGTTGCACGCTACGGGATGCCTTGAATCCCTCAGGCTTATCACTTCTGTCAAGCCAAGTCTTCCCCGTCAAGATCCAGGGGCATATGCCAAAGCAAGCGCTCGCCGGAGCCTTCCAGGAGCTTGCTGTCGGGGACATTCAAGTCAAGACCCGGAGTTAAGCTTTTTACCATTTTTCTATGTCCACAATACGTAGCCTGGATGGAAAACTCTCTAGGTGTGGTCTTAGAGGATGCTGGGCATTGGCATGCATGTATCTGAGGACGTCTATGGTGTTGCTGAAGCAGTTCAGGCCTCCCTGTGACTAAATGGCTAAATTGACAAGAGGATTTGGATTACATAGATACCTAGTCAAGCAACAGTTGAGGTTTGTTCTGAAGCTATCTAACAATTGTCGAGCTTAGACACCATCGCAATGCTCTGATGAACTGACAGTAACTGTCATCCCTTCCACTTCTCAAAAAGTTGAAAGATCCCATACAAGCCCGCCCATTGCCTTAACCTTTTGAAAGTGCTCAAGTAAGGTGGTAGTCTCCCACTGAATCTTCGTCATCGAGTCCCAGTATCGCACATGCTCCCAGATCTCAAGAAACGGCTTTTGCAGCGCCTGCATGTGTTCCCCTTGCTTTCCGTTCATAACGGTAACAATCACTCGCTTGTTGGTAGTGTTAAGCTTGATAGCGATACCCGTTGGGAGCAAGCTGTTGATGGCGGCCAAGTCTCTTCCGACGAACTTCTCAGTGGAGACTCTTGGTTCGACCTCGAAGGGTCCAACCGCGTTGCATTCGGCGAACGACTTTTTGACACTTGTATCCCAGATTGATTGGCGCATCAGTTCGTCAACATCAACCGGCTCTGGGTCTCCAACGTTGATGATATGCGCCTTCGATACCACGATGAATTCGGCATTTGGGTCAGGGACGGCGGAAGGAGCTTCTTCAGCTTTGGTGTTGACGAGAGCAACGTGCTTGTCTTCGGCCTGTTTCAGCAGGATGTACTGCGCATATATACGGTTCGGGGTTTCGCCTTGCGCAAGTATGGAGGGACATCTCAGCTCGGGCCAAGGCCATGTTGGACCTTCATTGTAGAAAGGCGCGACTGGTGAAAGTTAGAACACAGCTACGAATGGGTACGAGATCAAAACTCACACCACAGCTTCCACGTGATACGATCGACGACGAGCTCGAAGTAAGGCGTGGGCACGGCTCGGGCGTTGACGGAGTACAGTTCGCTGCAGACCTTGGATGTGGCCTTCTTCCCATATTCACCCAAGAGGTGCGCAATCTCGGGGCGCATGAAGGAGAAGTACGCTCGGAGGTGAGATCGACGGAGCCCTGTGTGACGAAGCTCTTGAACAGAAGGGACGTTACCGGAGAAACGCTCCTCGGCAGGGCCAAATCGAGAGGAGTACTCGAGGTAGCTCTTGGGCGGTGCCATCATGAATCGGATGATGTTTGGATGAAGTTGGTGTTTGCTTGTGGTTGATTTTCAAGTCGACGTCAAACGTCAGTGGGTAGGGCGGTCGCCGTTTGCCATCAGTGTTGACAGTGACAGCAACATTCAGGATTATTCTCAACCAAATATACAATGAACACTTCTGTTATTTCTAGCTGCCATTTTTTCTGAACACCTCGTTTCTCTGAAAAGTCTACCTTCACACAACAACGTGAACTCAGTGATCAGGGCACTGTTGGAAAGGTTGCTGTTGTTTTCTCCTACACGTTCATCTGCCGCCACCGTCTCTCTGCGGCTGCATCGCCACGATATCTCTACACAGTTCTGCGTAAGTTATCCTCTCGGCCGAGATGTTGAGTTTCATCTAATTCCTTGAGCAGAGACATACTGAAACATTAAAGCGCCGCTCCCACCACTTTCACGGCATCCGAGATACGACTACAACGCACCCACTAGCAAAATGTCAGCCCCCGAAGATCAAGGATCGCAACAGCAAGACTCTCCAATCGACCCTTCGATTATGCAAGATGGGCCTGACAGGTTCTGGCCTCAGCAGACTCTGGAGCTGAAGCCGATTGGAATGTTCGATTCGGTCGGGCGTCTCGTCGGCTTTCGGTTTCAGAATCCCTATGGGACAGACCGAGATGTCATGGCGCCGTCGGATATTTTTCACGGAGCCATAATCTACCAGGGTAGTAAGAATGGCGTTCGGAAGACAATGGAGACAGCAACGATCCTTGGCCAAAGCAACTCATATACATGTGTCATGTTCCGGGTGAGCAGCGCTCGGTTCATGTCGGCCAGTTTACCCCGCGGGTATCGACGAGCTGAGCTCCGATTGCGAATCACTGAGATGAGTGAGGAGGAGGATCGCTCCTATCCTGGAGGCCCACCTAAACCATCCCCCGAGGATGAGATCATGGCAATCGTCTGGCCTCTCAATGAGAAAGTGATGTTGGAGGCTCAACCTCCTGGCTGGAGCATTCAAGAGAAGTCATTGGTCGTGGAGCAGGTGGTTCAGGGAGGACCTTGGAGTGAGGTACGAATTTGGGGCGGACGTGTTCTTCCAGTGCAGGTTTGCCGAATAAATGGAACCGGTCAATATTTTCCTTGCTAAATTCTAATTCAGAGGACATTAGCTGTTGCCTTGAATTCGTGGTACCCGGCAATGGGGGATATATAAGCCTCAGATATTTGAATTGATCAAAGTGGGTTTCTCAGAGTGCACATCATTGACTCTCTGGTTATTTGAGATATATTTTGAGCATGGACTTCCATTGATATGTGTGAATTGAGCTTGAAATAAAAGAAGCAACCCCGGTGCTCAGCTCAAAAACCAATAATCCTTCCAATTATTGTTTCAACCCAATTGAATACATCATCCTCCAGCTCCTGTAAGATCTCAAAATCCATGTTATTGGCACCGTATGGCAAAACGGGCCAAAGGGCAACCCCTACAGGACACTCCACCGCAATGAGCCATAGGGATGCCAGATCGTACCGGCTGCCGGTATTTCTGCTGGTCGTGTTCCAAAGGTTTCTCTTCCAGTCTGTTGATTCCTGCCCTTCATCTCATTCCAAACTTGTATCATGGCCTACGATGCCGAAGCACGGAAACTTATATCTTTCTCGAAAAGCCCAAGGTTCCAGGAGGTAGATTCGCGAGACTGCGTCGACTTGTAGTTTTGATAAGCTTTGGACGGTATTGGATGGGTTTGAGTCCTTCCCCGTACATGTATCTGGGCTTGTGCATACGTGCAGATGTGCAGAATAGAAGCTTGTATCATTCTCGAAAAGCTCCAAGGCTGCAGGAGATTGATGCGCGATATTGCGTTGACTTGTCGGCGTCAGAAGGTGCTCTACCTTTGTTTGGCTGTGCTCAAAGCACTGTGATCCGTTGGGAGAAGACAAGACCTACAGGGCGACATTAGGTATATTTCAAACAACGTGGGATGAACCTGACGGTCATGGAGAAACTTGCCTGGCATTCTGGCGCAGCAGAGGCTGATGCAGGTTTCCGGCCATTACTACGAGTGGTGACCTTGGGTCGAAGGAGAGGCCCACAAATCCGAGTTTCGGGTTGCTAACTCACCGGCCGGTTTTCCACGCTTCACCCAAGACGAGGAATGAAATGAAGTCGATTATCCAAGGACAATCAGCGCCCCATCCTTCAGAGCTGATTCATGAGAGATTTTTCGCGCATGCCGTGTCGGTCGATGTTCGTGTGTTGTTGTTTTTTAGGAGTCAGTCATATATACTAATTGTTTCTCTCAGATTTCCGTTGGTTGACTGCTCCAAATTAGCCAGTAATGCCCATGGAGGATGAAAGCAGGTCACCAGTCCTCCTCGGAGGCGCAACCGAAGGTCTCCGCGAACGCAGCAGCTACCTAAACTTCATCATGAGAAGTCCCCTAGGGACGCAGCCAAAGGTCCCCGCGAACTCAACAGCTACCTTCACTTCAAAGTCCCCTAGGAGATGCAACCGATGGTCTCTGCAAACTCAATAGATATCTTCGACCACGCTCTCGGCGATATCATTTAGATCCAAACACACCGATCTCGTTCCCGCCTCGGCCAATGCCTGCTTTCCGCTGCATTTGCCCGTTTCGTCGCCGGCTATACTACATCAAATGTTAGCTATAATGTTCGTTCAACCGACCCAATTTTGATTTTCATGACTGATATTGGTGATAGAAACCTTAATCAAGTATCTGGGCCGTATCAATGTATGCTGGAGAGGGCCGAGGGTCCCAGATAGCCATCTCACCGAGAACGGCATATCAATCAGATCACCATAGACCCTGACCCATACCGATTACGATGGGAATGCATTCCTACAAATTTAGTACGAGGGCCGCCCCTACCATTGGCTCAAGGTTTTGATGTGAGGCTGTTATCGGCGTAGACGATCAATTCGCCAGCTCACCAGCTCAACGGCTCACTGGCGTTGGAGGCGCTTCATACCAGGCAAGTCTGATTACTACAAGATCTTCCCTCTCATTCTCCTCCCAGTCTATCTTGCAGTCTCACACCTACGCTTGAAACCATGTTCACCCAGGTTCCCCATCATGTCGGATTGCTTTACCTTTTGATATCCAGAGGCAAGCCCCGACCATGGTAGTACACCGTCAGTGTTGCAATACTGGTAAAGTCTCCGCCTTCATCACCGCAGTTGTCATGAGCTAACTGCATCAAGTCCGACTATCCCCAAGCCCGACCATCTCCAAGAACGATCGGTATCAAGCCTGACCAGCCCCAGGGCTTGCTCTTGCGCTCAATTGGGAATCGATTGTTCATGCCATTGAACGCTTGATTGACATTTCGTCTCAAAGTTATGTGTGTCCAGAGAATGGGGAATGCAGTTCGTAATCTGCTTCCCAAATTACTTGCTAAAGAAGGCAGACAGGGAAATGCTACATGTGAAGGGCTGGTTGGGAGATGATGGGCACACGAAAGAAGAGGGAAGGCGAATGGTAATAGGAAACCTCGGCCAAAGCTAAAAACACGGCAATGATGGAATCGGACAAGGTTGAGAGTAAAATGTTTGTATAGGTCTTCATCGTTACTGTTTTGGAAGAATTGAGAGAGAACGTATAGATAAGCAAGTGGCAATTCTAATAGTATTACTTTCACGTACATCACATCATGCACAGCAATAGGTAGCAAATGGTTAAATGATTGAATTGTGTAGCTAAATGGCTAGTGTGTTCACCATGGGCAACGAAAGCAACGTTCCGCTGTTCCGCTCCGAAATCAACGATTGTTCTAACCGTTCAAGGATTTCAGCCGAGTGAATCATCCTCCAGCTCTTGCTCGATCTCCATTTCCATGCCATCCATGCAGTATGGCAAAGACAGCCATGCCACTATGCCAACGGGACGGTCGATACCACGCAGTGCCACATTCTCAGTGAGCCAGTTGCGCCAAGTAGCCTCGATCTCATCAACAAGCGCTTGAGGACCATCGTATCGGCGTCTCACCGCCCAATTTGGATCAGATGTGCCCACTGGGCGAAGCCTGACAAAGCACCTTCGAAAGCCTAGAGGTAGACGCACCTCCCTGAGCTCGGGGCTGGCAGTATCGAATGGGAGAATGAACGTAAAAGCAGCATATCCCGGGAGATTGATTCCCATCAGGGTTGCGTCGCCTTGGGCCAGAACTGCACCAACTGCAATGTTACTGTGGGCCAGGACGTTGTGGAAGCCATCGCCATGAGGATTATCCAGGTAATAACCCATCACAGCATTGAGAGGGCTCAAGATCCCAATCAACCGGAGCTCGCCCACTTGTCGAATGAGCCTCTCTTCAGTTTCGGGTTCTTCATCCTCGCGATCGGGGAGAGAGGCACCTTCATCTGTCTCAGGCACATGCTCTTCACCTGCTTCGTCAGGAGAAGGCGCGTCGGAAGAGGCAAGCTCCAGAGCTTCCACGGCGGCTACAACGCCATCCGCAGCTTGGGAGCTGGTGACCATGTCTTGATCGTCGATGTAATCACTCATATTGTCAGGTTATCGTTGTTTTCGATGAAGATACTTGGGATGTGGTGACTGTGAAGGTGAAAAGTTTTCACTTGAATGTCCTAGAAATTGCTTGTTGTGAAACCCCATTCTGTGCGGCCCGCACTGGCCCGCCACTCCAAGGCAAAGAATGCCTCATAACGCCCGCAACTTTTGGTCATGCGTCTTGGTTCCCTGTTGCCCCCAGCTCCCCCTAGCAGTGTAATCAATATCACTGTCATAGTATATGGAGCTTGGCCGACAGGCGTATATCAAATAGCTCACCCAGTAAACGTATAAACGGTCAACAACAAGGTCCTGAATAGAAAAGACCAATGCTACTACGCACAAGGAATGAAATATTGCCTTCAATCTAACACAACGCATATGTCGCAGACAAGAGACTTGAAAGTTGTAATATCTACATAAGTTACCATACAATGTTCCTAGAAAGTCCTATCCTTGATGTGTTCATGTCTAACATGATTCTTGGAAGTGACATCGCCTGAACATTATCCCAAGGTCCTGTTCACTAACACAGCCAATAAGACACTACGCAATGGTTCTCTTCCATGCAACATAGCTCTTTGGTCTATTCACTGAAAGAGTCATTCTTGAGTTTCTGCGCGATCTCAGTTTCCATCCCGTGTTCATAGCACGGGAGAACTGGCCACGCGATCAACCCGACGTCACACTCATCCCGGGAGAGGGTTCGATTCTCGCGGAGCCAGTCACGCCAAATCTGGTTGTATTTCTGAACAAGTGAGCGAGGGCCGTCTTCATCAGATGCCAAAGCTCGCTCAGGGGGCGTAGTACCGACAGGTCGAAAGCCAGCAACGTAGCGTCGAAAGCCAGGCGGAAGGCTCACATGTCGCATCTCAGGGCGGGCGATGCCAAAGGGGACGAAGAAACCGATGATCTCAACTTGCTCTCCTGGGTATCGGTCTGGGATGGTTCTCCAGATAGATTCAACGGCTCGTCGTTCTCCTTGGCAGACAAACGCCCGTACTGTGAGGTCTGAGTTGGCGGTCACGTTTCGAACCATGCCGGGCTCGAATTCGTTTTCCAAATAGCAATCGACAGGTCGACTCAGGGGATCGAGGATGCCAATGAGTCGGAGTTGTCCGACTTGGTGCGTGAGTACAGGTTCTTCAGCGGCGAGAGGGACCGCATCGCCAAAGACATCCGCGTCTTCGGTCGACGACACAGAGCCATCAGAATCGCTGCTAAAGGCAACAGCAGTGTCTTTTTCTGCAATCGGGACCTCTGTGGTACCGTTGGAGAGGGTGGCGTCTTGGTTGTCGTGGTGGTCACTCATCGCTTCGGTAAGGCGGTTGCTGGTATCTTGTCAGCAACAGGTAAAAGTTGGGCTCAACTCCTTGATGTAAATACCTAGATGAAGTTACTGCGGCTGTTATGTTGCAGGTTCGGACGGCAGCCCTGAGATGCTGATGAAATACGAAGACTGACGGGATAGGACAGTGGATGTTTTGGAGTTTCGGAGGTTTTGGTAGAGGGAAATGAGATAAGTTCAAGAAGAAACAAAAGGCCTCTGTATGTACGACGATAAATTGGTACTTCTCTGGCACTGTACGAAGTTTTGGGTGTCACTTCCACTGAGAACGTCGAGCAAACAGACCGTGTGCGGCGGAACAAGTGCCTGGTAGGTATGTTCAGTGGAACTAGCTTAGGTCTTCAGTGATCTGTGATTCTACAACCTGAAAGTAGCACCTTCTAACAAACACATTCATGTTCATTCCATTCAATATCGTTGCTTGGATCTTGAACAAATGCAAGTTCCTCAGTGAGGTTCTTCGTTGCTGGTCAACAGACGGCTGCATCTACCCCTGTTTCCGGGGGGGAAGTCTCACCAAGGCTCCAGGCCTCAATCAAATGTTACTTAAAACCTCATAGATATATCCATAGACTCTATAAGTATATAAAACCTTTGGCATTGTCTCAAATCAAGTCACGCAACTGGAGTTCACCTGTGCCTGACTGCCCGCTCACTCTTCGAATACAGGTCCAGCAGAACCCACTCTTGTTTCTCTGCGCCTGAATCGTTGGATCTACTACTATGGGTACACAGAACACACAACTGATTAAAGGCTAGTGCCCCATGTACACACAATCACGTCGCCTCGTTGGAGCTGACGGCCTCTGGATATACGCACACACCAGGGGTTATAGACGTTCCCGGACTGATACCCCCGGGACTGATACCCGCGAGAACCGAGCTTGCTAGTCCACTTTTAGGCAATGAATGTCTCCATCCTGTCACTGTTACTGGCTGGATACGCGAGTGTGGCTGCAAAAGGGATCGAGCACTCTCCTCTTTTTAAGCGGCTGCCTGTCCAAGATTTTCTTTCTTTCTTCCTTCCTTCCTAGGTATACTCTTCATCTTCTCACAACTTTCATCTACCCATAAACATTCTCCTGAAGACAAAAAAAGCTCTACATCTTGTCACAGATTTCATCTACCCACGCATATCTTCCAACAGCCATCAAACAAAGACAAACCCGAGATCTTTTCACGTACGTCCTTCCGTATATCAAGACAGTACCATCACTGACACAAACAGTTCCCTCCCACCACAAGATGGCCCAACAGAACGAAGAGGTGATGTTCGAGGGTCTCACCACCGACTTCCCTTGGAATGTCATTATGCAAGCCAAGACGATACGCATCATTAAGGTCGTGTGTGGAAATTGCGGAAATCCTCAACATCTCCTCCAAGACTGTATGCAGGCGGGCCCTGATGGGTTCGTTTATGGATGTCCCATCCATAATACCCAAGAACACAATTTTGACGACTGCTCTGAAGTCAAGGCAATGCTACTGAAGGAAAGGGCCAAATACATTATCCATGGTCGCATAAATATGCCACCTATCTCGGCTAAGGGCACTTGGGACGACCTAGCGTCGTGGCTTAGAGAGTGTGAGCCCAACTACTCGTTTAAGGGGTTCCCGTGGACCCCTAGCTACGCCAGAGTTTGGTCCAGCACAAAGGCCGATCTTTATGCGACAGTTGGGCCACATGGACTCCGACATTGGGTCCCTCTTAACATCGATGAGCGTTTCCGACTGCGCGACTTGTCGGTTCTGCAGCAAGAATTCGATAAGCACGGCAACCATTCGAAGTTGCCTAGCGACCCGAAGTCGCGCAACTGGCCACACCAGGGCGAAGGCTTTGATGGTAACGACCGGTCGATGTTACAATGTGCGGAAATCCTGTGGGCCACGGAAACCTTCCCGAATCACACCCCCTAAAACTTCAAAGATCATCCCCGAATCTATGGAGGATTATGTCTATTCTTGATGAGGGTTGTCACAACCATTTAGCCAGGGAGTTGGGATTTGTAGTCAGTCTTTTTCTTGGCTCTGAACTTTAGGCTTGAGCTTGGGTATTATCGTTGGAAACAAGGCCATGGAAGAATAGAGGACTGTTGTTGAAGTGATGCAGATGCTTGATGAGGGAGGTAACAGCGTGGAATGGACCATATCAGAGTACACAACTCTTTTAGGATAGCAAATACATCCTTAGTCACCCTAACTTAATGATGAAATGTTCTAGGCATGTGATCCCTGCTTGAAGTTCCAAATGTTGGCGGATTCAAAAAACCAAGCAGAACAGAAATATTGATCATTTAGTGACGAACACGTGCGATTCACGGGGATAACAGCCACATTTGAATCAAAATTCAGTGTGAGAAGATGAATGGAGGAGGTTGAATTATTATAACGTACAGCTAGGCGACGAACACATTCTCGCCTCTATAGTGTGTCAAAATCCTTGAACATTGTGCCTACAAGACACAGTATCATCTTTGTCATTCTTTCTTCTTACACCAGAACATCATCCTCCAGTTCCTGAAGAATCTCAAACTCAAAGCCATTGACGCAGTACGGCATCACAGGGGATGCCACAAAGCCGACAGGGCGCTCACCGTTGGCCAACGTCGCATATTCGTCAAACCATTGCCTCCAAATACGTCCTATCCGAAAGACTTCTTCTCGAGGGCCGTATCTTGGGTCTCTCAGTGCCTGACTTGGCTCAATCGTACCAGTTGGTTGAATCCCAAGAAAGCACCTTCGAAAACCTAGAGGCAAACGTACCTGTCTGACTTCAGGGCCGATGGTATCGAACGGAGCCGCCCATAAGATGAACCCGAACCTTTCATTCGGAAACAGTGTTGAAGTAACATTCTGCCAACTGCAACAGAAAAGGCGATCGAGCCCTCTGATCTTTCAAGCGACTGCAGGTTCAAAATCTCCTTTATCGCTTCTTGAACTCTTCAATCTCTCCCATGCGCTTATTTACCGTTGTCGCATCCCTTCATGTAAGTCCTTCCGCACATCAACACAACACTATCGCTGATATTTTCAGATCTTCGCTGTATCGTTGGCGTGCTTTGCACCCAAGCCTGAAGGGAATCAAGAAGCCCCGTACGAGGGTCCCTATGGACATCCCAGCGCGCACCGCCATACAAAGAGCCCATATGGTTCGCATCATCAAGGCTATCAAAAACAGTAGCGGCAACAACACCTCCACTCCCAGATTCGACCGCCCCGTGCTGCTCTATGATCAACGAAAGCAACGTGTCGCCAACGATACCCAACGAGAGGACGTACCCGGCGTGGTTCAACGGGCCGTCACTTGAGTTGGTTCATAGCAAGTCAAACTGGTAGAATGGATGCGCCTTTTCAACGCAGAATGATACGATTCGCTGCCCATACATTGGTCAAGCCTACCTGCCGAACATCTATGCAGAACCACAGTATTTCTCTGTCCGAGGAAGTTAAACCAATCCGCCGAGAGTTTATGCAAAACCATTGTGCTTCCCTATCTAAGGCAACAAACCCCTCGCCAAAGCTTCACCCGAGGAAGTCAAGCCAACAGTCTGTGCAGAACGATAGTGTTTCCCTCTGTCTAAGGAAGTTAAACCTATCCTCCGAAGGTTTATGAGGAATACTGGCTGTGTTGATACACAACTCTTCTAGAATGATAAACTCGTCCCAGGTCATCATAAATTCTTCCAAGTTCATTCACAAAGTCATCATAAGGTTAACCTTAGAGTGGAAAACGTAAATACCTGACTGACGCTCAGATACTGAAAGGCGGGCAAGTTGGTGACCAGTAAATAAAGACTTTCAGTCGACTCCAGTTCCCAATATTGTCAATTGTCTCATAATCACATAATCTATCAATCTATACCATATACATCTTCTCCAGAAAAGTCAATCAGCGTAGCTTCATTTGCAACAAACTCCTCTTCCCAGTGCTGTTTCTCAGAATTTCGTCTCTCTAAGCCACGTTTTGATATCGGAAGTCTATCTCGGAGTGCGTCTTGTTTCGTATCCTTCGTGAGGTCGCCTGCTGTTGTGGTGAGGCCCCTGTCCGCTGCGTTGACCTTGGTCGTCCAGCCGCCTTTAGTGTCGGCTAGGTCTGCTCTTGCGTGGTAGGATTCTCCTTGGGTGTAGGCTGGGGAGGGTTCGTCGTCGTCGTCGATGGTCTTGGCGGGTCGTAACTTGTCTTCTTTTGTGGTGGTGGTGATGGTTGTGTCTGGTACACGTTCACTGGAGGTGTCAATTGAAATCTTGTATCGGTCTGAGATACTCACCTGTTTACACGCCAGTACGGCGATGCCTGTAGCAACTCCAAGTCCACTATGCCTTCAGCGTCAAGGATCTTTGGGATGACATGTTCCCGACCAAGCGGTATCGTGAGAACACTTCTCACAAGGCTTACCGCCTGTTCAGGTACCTCCGCAGTGACATCGGACTCAGGATCGGTCATCATCCACTCGAGCAGCCGACGGGGGAGCACTGTCTGTTTCAGGATTTCCCAATTCTCATCGTCGGCGTACACGGTGAAGCCAACTGTGTCTTTGATGTCAAGCCCGCCCATGGGATTTACAGCGGTTATTTCAGCGCTGCCAGAGCGGTAGACCAGTTGTGATTGAAAGCCAGATGCGAGGCGTACTTCGGAGTGTTCGAGGACTTCCCGTAACCACGCCGTTTCTTTGGGTGTGGATGTTCGGGGACTTTTGTAGTGAACAGCGATGCTACAAGAGTCAGTGGTGTGAATGAGATTGATTGGAGAGTGACATACCGCAGCAGCTGGTCAGCTTTTGATGAGATTTCATCGGGCAGCTCAATCGATTTGAAGTTCTCATCCGCAGGGCCCTGGTCTTCAACATGACGGGACAGGTACCGTTGGTCAAGGCCAGCCCAGACGAGTAGGTTATCTAGCATCCAGACAGTCTTGGGGTCGAAGTCCAGCAAGTTGAGTTTCCCTGTGAAGGCTTCCTTCAGATTCTGACGGTCGGCGATTGAGAACTCCATCGTCGAAGCACAAAGCAATACTCCATCTGCCGTTGAAACGGGAAAGACGTTACTCCGGGCGAATCTCTCCTTGTCGAAGATGTGACCAAACTCGGGTATCCGTTGACTGACGGCGACAAGAAGACCTCTCGCTGTGTTGTCGCGTGAGCAGTCGGGGCTCAGCGATGAGACATTCATCAGTGTATCGAATATCAGACCGGAGTCGTTCTGTTTCACGTCGAGAAAGTTGACGAAGAAGTCGTGTAGCTCTGGGTAGTGTTTGCTGAGGTCATTGATCTCGGGGCTCTCGAGTTTGGGTGACCAGGTACAGTCGGCTGAGTTCAGCCAGGTGACGGCTTCACCAGGAGCGATGGCGATGATAGCTTTTTCAGCAAACGCCAGCCTTTTCATGGTGTCAGTGGTTGAGCTTCATAATTGAAAAGGTACTCACTTGAGATCAGCGGCATCATTCGGTGAGAGATCCAGTCTCATCTTGTCCAAGGCCCGATACAACTCATCCGTCAACCAGAGGTCTGCAGGATCAAGCTCGGCGTCAAAGTCGCGCTTTTCCAGTACTTCAACGATGGTGCGGTAGCTGGCGTTTTGAAGTCGCAGTGTCTGTGTGTAGAACTCTCGTAATGACACAAGTTCCGACTTGCTGGCGTCCCAGTCTGACGGCACCGGGAAGACAGGTGACTTTGAGAGCGTGCTGGATATCTCGCATGTATCTTCCAATAAGCATTCACTGAGAGGTCTCCATATTGGGTGGACATAGACTAGCTGCTCTTTCTCGAAGGTATGCCTGGTCGCGTGAGCATGTTGGCATGAGGATCATGATAATCAAAGGTGTCCATACCTGACTTTCTGTTGACTTGCTGCTGGATCTTTGGAATCTTCACACTCTGCTTGTATCCGAAGATATAGCTCCAGGATTCGACGTGGAAATTCAACTGTCGATGCCTTTGTCCGTCGTATTCTCACCAGCATTTCCAGAAAGAAGTCCAGGTCATCATGATACTTGGCAAACGCCCTGAGACATCTCCACTGGCCAAAGCCTCCCTCAGACCGTATTGGCGGTTCAAGTCTGAGAAACGGAAAAGGTTCTCCCTCGAGCATATATCGATTCCGCAGATAATGCAGCTTGGGCAGCGGGATATACGAGTTTCCCAGCGGTCGAAACTTTCCATCTTGACCGAGGACTCTGATAGCCTTGATGTCGAACATGGAATCCGGATTCTCCTTGGCGTATATCTTGTCCCGCTTCCAGGCCTGCTGGAGATAGTTGAGGAACTCCTCCGGGTGCTGCTTTGACATCTCGATGCATTTGGGCGCTACAGATCGACCCCGCTCGCTGAACTCGAAGAGCCGGGGCTCTGAAGGCCCGAAGCCTCCATAGCTCCTGGAAGAAGTGCTGCTGGTGTCTCCACGATCGCCACGCAGTAATTGCATCGGAATGGTGGTGATTGTTATTTTCGTCAGGTTAGGGACTCCCCAGACGAGATCTGGGTCGGGTTGCAATCAAGACTCACGCTTCACCGACAAGAGCCTTTGACGTGGCCATAGTGGAGACGACAACAGGGGAGGGCGGAACATACTAAAATCCGATGACTCTCCAGCCAATCAGAGGTGCCATATCTCAATTTTCATCGCCTTATCGTGGAATGTCTCCGCATAAGCATTTGTTGTTGTCAATTCTGCCAAATCGCTCAGACGCGGAGAGAAAGACGTGGCATGGATTCGCTACGTCATAACCGTAAAAACCATGATTGGTTTACCCCTGAGTTACCCTATGCCCCTCGCTGAATGGTGACTCACCAACGTCCAGCGATACGGTGGATGCATGTCTCTTGAAATGATGTTACAGAATTTTCTCCAAATCTTGATAAAAGTTTATCTCGAAAAAGATGAAGAGACAACAGGGGTTCTAGCGCATGGGCTAACGCCGATCCATCCCGCCGGGAGAAGGACAACACTAGTGCTTGACTACAGGGTGAGCGTCAGTTTCAATACAATTCAATTGAATAGAGTAGTGAGATCAGAATAAAATATTCAAATGAGCCTGGAGTGAATCATGAGTGGAAGAATTCTTTCATAGGACTCTTCTGGCAACAAAAACTTCATTTTTATCTCAAAAACATTTCATTAATCATGAAAAATAATGAGATTTCACCATGCTTCCCCATTATCATGAGGATAGTGAGCCAAGACGAGTCTCGGGCATTACTGAGTCAGCCGATTTCTGGGAGTTTATGGAGGCATACTGAACAAGCTAAATGAGCACCTTCAGCCTTTCCAAATCATCCCAGTTTCTTTCTCTTTCTATATCGCCAAGGGTAATTTATTCGCTACTTCTCTCACTTCCTTATTGACCGACATCTATGCCGATATTTAGCCATCGCGGCCCGCCATTGCGTGTGATCAATTCACATGGTGTATTGCCATATAGAGAGATGATGAGCCCCACTAACTATCTTCGGCCTAGACTAGTCTATTTCAGGTCATGAACTATCCCCAAAACCGTAACAGTATCAGCCATGCTGTGTCAATATCGCAACCATTGTTTCCAAAACCCGGGCATACGCGGGGATTAACCGCCTGATCAACCAACGGTTAAGGTTAAATACTACGTTAGTCGCCCTCGAGTCTCAACTCCTCAGTCTTTCACAATCTAACAATGGCGACAATCACAGAGACCGAGACTAGGTTAGAGGCCTTCGAACTTCGCAATACGTCAAGTCCAACGGCGATTGCGTCAAGTGACTCTGAGCCTCCCCCTTCATCCAAGCCAAGTACCGCAGAACTACTCAAGATCTTGAGCGCTGGCTTCAGTTTCTTCGTCGCTGGAGTCAATGATGGAAGTATTGGAGCTTTAGTCCCTCATATCATCCGAGACTACAATGTCACCACGGATATCGTCTCATCAGTGTGAGTTCCATCCATCTTAGCTTCATCAATCCCGCTGATAATGCCAGGTACGGCGCAAACTTCTTCGGCTGGTTCTTCGGTGCTTTCTCCAACACCCATCTCTGCCAAGTCCTTGATCTCGGTTCAATGCTCACTCTCGGAGCTGTTCTTCAAGTTGTTGCTCACGCCCTTCGATCTTGGAAGCCGCCATTTCCCTTGTTCACCATCACCTTTTGGATCGCAAGTCTCGGACAAGCATACCAAGACACGCATGGAAATACATACGTATCTGGCGTGAAGGGCTCCCATAGATGGCTTGCTTTCATCCATGCGATGTACATGGCAGGTTGCCTCGTTGGACCCTTCGTCGCAACTGGTGTTGCATCCGCAGGGAGCAAGTCGAGATGGTACTTGTTTTACACATTCCCGCTCGGCATTGGTCTTATGAACGTCGCATTCGTCGTTTACGCGTTCTGGGACACTTTGAAGCTCAAGAGAAAGCAACCACCTACTGAGCGAACCCTGGAAGCCGATGAGTCGCCCACGTCAAAGAATGACGATGCATTCGCGTTGATGAAGGAGACTCTGAAGAACAAGAATGTCTGGCTCATCAGTCTCTTCTTCTTCTTTTTTCTCGGTGCTACGCTCACTGCAAGTGGATGGGTTGTTGAGTATTTGGTTGAAGTTCGTAATGGCGATATCAATCAGATGGGCTTCGTGCCAGCCGGTTTCAGTGGAGGATCCTTGCTTGGAAGACTGTTCTTGGCGGAACCTACCCACCGCTTCGGAGTTCGTATGATGATCTTCTTTTTCACAATCATCAGCATTGGACTTCAGATCCTCTTTTGGCTGTAAGTGTCCTCGTGGCGCCCATGGACTAACCAGAACTGATAGTCATAGTGTTCCGAACATCATTGCCGCTTCAATCGCCATTAGTCTGTTGGGTTTCTTTATGGGACCATACTTTGCTACTGTAAGTCTTTTCCACATCAACCTTGGTATCACTAACCAAGCTAGGGCATCTCCGTTGCTTCCAAACTCTTTAACCCACGTATTCAATCCACGGCCCTGGCATTTGTCTTTGTTTTTGCACAGCTTGGAGGTTGTCTATTCCCCATCATCACTGGCCTGGTTGCAGCCAGCGCTGGTGTGAAAATCTTGCAGCCTGTTCTCTGTGCACTATTGGTTGCGACAGCTGTTTCTTGGTTATTTGTTCCTATGCCAAAGGAGGGTGACAATCCGACTTTGCATCAGGAGTAAAGCAGGTTGTATTGTCACAGGCGGGTGATTGTGAAGTGTGTCACGTGGCCGCCCCTCGTTAGCGTTATTGAAAGCTGGTTGAACCCTTTATATACCCCAAGAATTCAAATGTTCATCGGGGGTAGTGGTTAGATATGACACTCGCTAGAGTGGTGCGTTCGCCCAAGCAAACAGAGGTTTGCAATGGGGTTCCCTATCAGTACGCCGCTATCCCTTTTTGACATCGCGCTTAATTGAATGAAGGTCATGAGTTCGAACAGCTTTATTTATGAAAGGAAAAGAAATTTTCTATTTTCTGTTTACTTAGTTGGCTAGGACGTAGCATCAAACTATATACACTGTTTGTTGCTTCTGATCATCCGCAATCTTGCCAAGAAACTCATAGTAGTAGCTCTTGCTTAGTTTATTTAGTTTAGGTCTTAGCTGTCGGGCGGCTTGCTTAAAGCTATTCACAGGTGGCCAGCAGGGTTATTGGAAAAGTTCCAGGCAGAGTTGTTCAAGCATGATTATATTTCTTGCTGAGTGCTCGCGTCATGCCGAGAACTGGGATTCTTGGAGATAATCAGCTCGAGACGTGTTAACGCTGAAGTGCGCTAAGTATACAGGGGACCAATGCAATGAAGCCGAATCAAGGGGTGGATGGGTTTGATTGAAAACAAGGACGACAACAAGAACGAAACCGGCTAAAAGTTTAGTGTTACTCATAGATCACCATAAGCTCAGCAAGTACGTAGTGAACATTCATTCGTCAACGACAACGACGCTCAAGATGTGGCGAGGAAGAAAGTCAATATATCAACGAGTACCAAACCACGACCAGCACGCCGTCTCAACGCTTGGATGACGCGATAAAAGGATGGCAGTACTTCCGATCTCCAGTCAGGGTATATCTCCAATAGTTGAGCCACTCCTCAATTTCCTCCTTGTCATGAGGACAACGCGCCAGCCATACGTCCTCGACCCTGGCCAAAACTTCCATACCCTCGTCTTTCGGCTTCCCGCAAAACGTCCACTCCAAACGATCTGCTGTTTCCCTAAAGCTGGAGGTGATCAGAGGGTCAATCTCCGGTTCTTCATTGAACCGCCGAAGGCGGTACATGGCGTAAGCTCCATCGGTGTCCTCGCCTGCGATGAGGCTTCTTGTCGGCTCAAAGTCCCAGGGCCATTTGAAGGCGATTCCGGCAGGGAAGTTCTTGACTGCGACGAGTTAGCCATGGTCATAATCTTATCCCACGAAAGGAGTACATACACCACACCTCCCACATCACCTTATCAACCTTGTACTCCAACCATCTGGTTGGAACCACCTTGACCTTTTCCTCCCACAAATGAACCAAAGTCTTGTTCAAGCTCTTCTCCCAAGCGATTTGCAGGCGCTGTTCATACCCGGGACGCATGAAGGTGAAGTATGCGCGCAAGCGCGCGCGACGCGACGACGTATCGGCTGGGTCGACGGGAAGAAAGAAAAAACGGAACGTGTCCCTCTGGTCGGGAAAAGGCTTGCCAGGTTGTCCTGGAGGTGACAGATCGTCTTTGGCATTCATCGTGGGTGTTGTTTAGCAGATATACTTGGTGATGTCGATGGAGGATAACAGCGCTGAATGGAATTGCACGGTTACTCTCGATCATAATTTTCCAGTGTTGGTAGAATTCTCAACTCGGTTGTCGTGGCATACGCCGAGCTGGCCAGGCACTGATTTGGCACTGCCCGTGGGTTTACGGCAATGAATCATCAACCGAAAACGCGCATTCAAAGCTGCCACCCTTCTTTCGCTCGTCGTTCAAATCTCTTCCTCCTGCATCTCTTCAACCATTCCTCTCCAGAGTTCAACACTTGCGTTTCATCGAAACAGCAATCGCCACCGACTTCAGCAAGATGGTTGCCATCAACAACACCGGCCGTATCGTCCGCAGCGTTGATATATATCCCTCCGACTTCGTTCGAAACTACCCCGTCATCACCGCAGGACTTCCCGGCACATTCATCATCGAGGGAAATGAATTTCATTGCTTTGGACGTGTTGATTCCAATGGGAAGCTCACCGAGATGTTTGTTTGTGCCCCCGGCGGCCGTCCCAGCCCGTTGGTGACCGCGAAGAAGCACCGATTCAGGAAGGGCTGGCGCATCACATCTCCCGTGCCCGAGTGTTTCGAGCTCATGGATCAGGCGAAGCGAATTGCCCGGGAGGTTGCGGGTGCGGTTATCCCCTGCGTGCTTCAGCCTGACAACCCAGTCGGCAAGCAGCTTGAGTCTGGCAAAGCCGCAACTCAACCTCCCCAGTAAGGTACGCATCATCCTGAACCCGTAGCATTGCCTTGGTCAATTACCAACCTTTGTTTCTAGCGAGTGTCAAGCAACCCATGACCATCGGCGACCATGAGCAAGTCGACTACGGATGCTATCTTCGAGGTCTAAGTGATGAGAGATATGCCATGCATAGGAGGATCTTTGCCGGGACGGCATTGAGTGGTGAGCAGAAGGCAGATGCTTTGCTTAGGGAAACTCCGTAGTAATTGATAACCACTCACTGAGCATCGTTTTGTGCATACTGATTGAAACCTGCATGCTATTGTACACCCCACGCTCTCGGTCAACGTGCCTGAAATCCAGAGAACGACATCCAAAGTACTGCACATCAATCTTTGGAACTTCAGTGTATGTCACCATTTTGCTCTCTAAGCTGGACCAACCAGTGATCTGATCGCCTTTTGTTCCAAATTCTACATTATCATCCAAGCTATTCCCAAAATCCTTCCTAGGCTCACTGAACTCCCCTTGCGACAAATTGGCTAGTTTCGCTGGGAACTTCTCGGTATGTTTATTCTTCGTAAAAGCTCGCCAAACCAGAGTGAGCTGCAAACTCTCGGCTGGTTTGAACCTGGCGTGATTCTATGGATATCACTACGCCACCATGTGACTTTGTATGCTCGCGTTGACTTACGCCAGGGATGGACGCCAAGCGCTATACGCACGTGATTTGGTGTGCTACGCATGACGCGTTATGTTCGCGTCGCGCTAGGCACAGACATCGAACCAACTCTCGCAATGTCATCTCGAAACCGTGGCATGGAGGAGGCGGGGTTGCGGTTGGTGTACCGCCAACTGGACAACGACCTTAACGAAAACGCACTCTTTTTGCTGGATCGACTGCAAGCCATCAAACCGGATGATGCCTCTTTGACACACCTTCGGTCCCTCTGTTGCCTTCGTCTGGGACGGTTTGCCTTGGCATCTGAGTACAGCCGCGGGTTAGGAATCCGCGGGGAGCACCTGGGATGCTCTTACATCTTCGCACAGTCTTGCTTGCACCGGGAGAACTATCCGGAGGGAATATCTGCCCTGGAGCAGGCCCAGCGTCTCTGCGGTGGATCTGACATCATCGGTAAGGCCGCTCTCTTGGTTACCATCCTCTCCCTAATCACTCGTTTGATAGGCCAAGCGTCGAGCTCAGAACGATTTATTCCAGATTTACCATCCGTCAACCGCCTCCTCGGAAAGCTGCATCATGCAAATGGCGATTTGCAAAGTGCCGCTCGCTGTTTTGTCTCCGCGTTGGAGTTGGATCCTTTCATGTGGGATGCCTTCACCGATCTCTGCGAATCTGGTTAGTTCGTGACTTGTGCCATATAGAAGCTTTGGCTAACAGGATCCGCAGGTATCCCGCTCCACGTGTCCAATGTCTTTAAGTTCAAGTCCAACACGCGCGAAGATGCGAACAGCTGGACGCAAGATCGTGACTCTGATACAAATACGACCATCCTGGAAAATCTGTCCCAACAGAGCGCTCGGGCGGCTGGATCTAAGGTGGCCCCTAGTGTTGGCCCACCACTCCCGACCAAGAGGAAGCAACCTTCTGGGCTTGATTTTGCTGCACCAGAGACGGAAGGATTAGGTGCTAATGCGAGCCGGAAGGAGAGTGTCGGCTCGAGGGTTCCCGTCATGCCTCAGAGGAGGAGTGCTCGACTGAACCAAGATATAGCTTCGACCCTGACCGACCGCTCCAATGTTGAACCCAACATCAAGGCAAATACTCTGAAACGACAAGAGAAACAGCGAGCGATTATTCACCCTGCCTCCCAGAGGTCATTAGCTGTTGAGCGAAGGCCGAATACCACACGATCGTCAAGTGCATCTGCTGGCCGAGATGGTAAACCGAAGAATGAGCGGACCGCAAACCAGGCCGCCGAAACCGGTCACAGTCTAGATCCCCGTTCCAACGTAATACTTTATAAAGATCATAATAAACTTGAGCCGCTTCTTCAACTCTTCTCAAAATTAGGCACCGCTTATTATCACTTGCAACAATTCAAACCGCAACTCTGCTTCGACACACTGGCATCTCTTCCTGCTGACCAACAGGCAACACCATGGGTTCTTTCTAAGACGGCTAGATCGCAGTACGAGATGCAGGCATATAGGGATGCCAGGTCGACTTTCCGAGCCCTCCGAAGGATTGCCCCATCATGGACCGAAGACCTCGAAGTATATTCGACAGTATTATGGCATCTTCACGACGAGGTAATGCTAGCATTCCACGCACACGAGCTGGCAGACAGCTTCTATTTATCGTCACAAACATGGTGCGCTATGGGCAGCTCATTCTCTCTGCAGAAAGCCCACGCAGATGCTATCAAGTGTTTCAAACGAGCGACTCAACTACAACCTCAACTCGCGCACTCATATTCGCTCCTAGGACATGAACATCTTGATGCAGAACAGTACGACGAGGCTAGCAACGCGTTCTATCGCGCTCTTCAAATTAGTAGGCGCCATTACCATGCCTTAGTTGGTCTCGGCCGGGTACAGGAAAGGCTCGGAAGGCTCGAGGTCGCCCTGAAGAGCTACATGACGGCAGAAAAGATCAACCCAACAAATGGGGTCTTATTGACTCATATCGCGAGGGTAAGGATCCCAATTCCTCCAGTACATGTACGTCCACCTAACCAATAGATCTTCAACAACCTTGGAAATCCGAGACAAGGTTTAGTATACCTCGAGCGGGCTGCAAAGCTTGAGTTGCCCAAGAAGCTTCTTGCCTTAACCAAGCTCCAGAGTGCAAAACTTCGACTCCGTCTCGGGCTGCCGGTGGAGGCTCTTCGGGACCTGCATTCAGCAGAACAAATTGCGTCCGACGAGGCCGAGGTCCACTTTCTATTGGGGAAAGCGTATCTGATGTCAGGGAAGACCAACAGAAGCAATGCATTGAAGAGCTTCACCACGGCGCAGAGCCTTAACCCCAGGGTCAGTTGGTCAGAACGTTGGTGTCATGAGTGCCCATGCTAAGTGACAAGCAGAATGAAGCTATCAAGGAGGCTATGTTATCCTTGGAAGATGATGCTGACTACGGCAAACATGATCTACCATTGAGTTGAACCTCGGCGCCGACCTTGATCCTACGGTAATAGCACCTTTGAGTGTGATACCAGCCGAAAGAGGCCGAGGAGAGCTCAATGACACGGAAATGGCGACATCTTCTCGCCAAGCAGGATGAGGGAGTAAAGTTGTCAATTCAGAGTTCTTATCAGGTTAGCTAAGCTTTAGCCGCTTCAAACAAGACCAATGCATTGCTCTTCTGAGCCCATCCCCCTACAGCTTCAATTTCACCCCATTACCCATCATCAACCCCAATGATGCGTCTCGGCACTAAACCCCTCGCCTGAAGAAGGCTAGTGATCATCATGAATAGTACTTTAGCGAATAACAGGGTCCTTGTAGGTGCAAGTCAACCGGAGACGTCACGCATCCGCTCGACTCTATATCTGCAAGGCTGGCCATCTTTCTTATCCGAGCAGATAACCAAAGGGGATCTAGTGGTGTCCTTGTTGCAAAAAGTGAAGGATGGATTGTGTGTTCAAGGTTTGCATCTTTTCAGCGGCGGGAAGGCGAGGTTTGTATGTGCGAGAATCATGCTATCACGAAGACCACCAGGTTTATAATGGGCAAGATAGTCTGCCTCATGGGACGCCTGAAGAGGCAACCATCCATGGATGATGGGAGTTCACGACCAACAACTGACTCGAGATAGACATAGGCTGATCCAATCGTTTCGACATCAAGCTGGTGGAAAGGCCCAGGGGCAGCAAGCAAGGGTCGGCCTGTTGCTTAGCAACAACAGCCTTACTACTGAGTCTACCGTTCCTGTGCACTATGGAGCTGGGCCAAGGAATGGAGATGGTCTTATCTTTTGTAGGGCCGGGCCGGGCCACTCTCACAACACCAATTAGACGCCTTAAGAGGGGGTGGTGATCAAGATGGAAGTGGGAATGTGTGACGAAGCTAGATGAGCGGCTAGATGAGTCGAATCGTTGGCTAATGTTGGCCTCTTTGCCACTCTAGGCTTAGTTGTATGAACTGTATCACCCGTCGTCAAAGCAGAGCTAAGGAGGGAGGGTACTTATGGGCGGGAGATAACTGGCCAATAGCATGTCTTTTCGCCTTGCCAGAACCAACACAGCTTGCCGTGGGAGTGGGTAATCTATTGATGTTGGTTGGCGATGCTATCAGCTGGTCAATCAACTCTCAAAAAACACAAGCCATCACGAGAGAGAACCGGCAGACAACACCAAAGCGAGATCTGGTACAGCCTATTTTCATTTAACTTCCATATTAATAGGACTACTAGTTGGCGGACTTGTGCACAACGCGCCTTGTTCGTCACTTCACCGCCACCATCCCTTTCCCTGTTCACGGATAGGTGGGGGAGGGACAAACCCTCCATGTCTAGATTAAATCGGGTAAACTCTGCGAGCCGCCCACTCTTGCTCAATTAGTGAGCCTACGTAATGGGCATTCCCTTATTCTCCAACCCCCGCTCTCCATTCTCCCGCACCTGCTTCTGCCAGCCTCCCTTCACCCTCGTTGCGTAACCATGCCGAACCAATCTGCCACAACGCCTGAGAGGCCAACGTCGATCTATCTCCATATGTTCTTTGGTTGGGGGGATGTGTTTGGGTGACGCGTCGGGCCTAACCCGTTTGTTGCAGGGCTCTTGGGTGGGCGAAGACGGACTCGCTGTATCTCTCATTCGTTTTGAACAACTTCCCTTACTTCCTAGCCAGGTGCATCAATAAACATATTGAGACGGACGCAAGTGATTACAGGAAAGAGCTTGAAACGTTCAGTGATTGTTTATAAATGAATGCTAGGGACTGAGAATGGATTCCGCCTTAATCTGCAGTGCAGTTCATAGACGAGTGGCGTTGGTCGCCAACGAACAGTGCCGGTGACAATGACAGACAGATAGGCCCTGAACGAAAATGAGCTTACTTTCGGATCACTCTCATTTATATTTGTTCAACTGTCTTAGGATTCGTGATGTCGATGCCATTTCGTTTTCCTTCAAATTCAAACCTCTCACAGCACAACCAGCATCCAAGGTCATTACCACCCGCATCAAACACAATGTACGCATGGATCTAGCAAGTGACAAATTGCTAATCATCAGAAGAATTTCTATCCCTGCATGGCTTGATTAACAAACGCCATGGCAGACAGCGACCCACCGTCTTACAACAAGCCCTGGGTCGTATCCCGGACCAGGTTCATCCCGCCCTGTGACGATGACTATGAACGACGCGTCCAGCTTTGGGGCATGGTTGACAAGCCGGCTTTCATCAACCCATATGTTGTTGGACCCTTCGAGATGATCCTTCCTGACTGCATCCCCGACCAGCTTGTCATGTCACGTCTAAGTGTGATTCCTGCTAACACAGAAGGCTTGGCCTTGATGGAGGTGCTGGGCGGTTCCAGTCTCAAGCTAACCTTCACAGAAGACCGACGATTGATCTTTGGCTTTCAAGAAGGCTGTGGACCGGACACATCTTGGTGCCGTGACTACTTTGTAAATTGCTGGGCATATGTGTACGACTGGGTGACTGAAGTTTTACATGGATCGGGTAGGTCTATGTACGAGAGAGCCTTGGAGCGAGCAGCCAATGAGCCTCTTGATTTTGAGTTGGAAGATCCGTGATGGAAGGTTATATTCGAGCCCAGAGATGACGTTAACGAAAAGAATGGACCGGTAATTGTCTTTGTTGGCTAGCTGGGAGAAACCTTTTCATGCAAAACCGGGTCAGTATGGCATAGTGCTGGACTGAAATATGTTCTATTCCCCTTGATTTGTACCAATGGCTCTTTGACATAAGCATCACGGACTTTCCCTGAAAGGAATAAATCATGCGCCATGCATATTACGCCCCAAGACAAACACGACCTTCTCATTTTCATCATTCCTTTCCATGAAAATCAGAAAACACTTTCCGCCGTGCTTATCGCACTTGTCCCCTTCCAATGCCTAAGGCGCTGCACTGGAGCACACCTCCTGGAGACACCAATTCGAGTTATCCTCCACGCCATTAAACCACAGTTTGAAGCGCCCGCAACCGTAGAGAAGCATCTTGGCCACTCCACCCAGATAATCATAGCCGTGATTACCAACAATGGGATTAATTTTGATGTCCCAGATAATATTTGCGGCGTAGAGGTATGTGTGTACGAGCTCGTGTGTACAATCGGTTCGAAGTCGGTCAAGGCAGTCCCGGGGATCCGCATGCTTGTTTTGATTCTCCAATGCCGCAAGCTTGACGCGGAGGTTGTCATGTTGAAACTGGAACTCAGTGACCGAATCCCAGCCCTCTTGCGCATAGACATCCACTGCATCCAGCTGGACTGACTGGCTGTTCAACCTAGCCTCGTAGCTCTGTAGGCATTCCGAGAGACTTTTGATTGTGATCTGCTGGTTCTTGATGACGTCTTCCGACGTTTCGAGCTTGTTGCGCGCTTGTTGGAGCTCCTCTTGCAATTTGGACTGCTTATTTTGGAGGGATGACTTTTCTTCTCGTAAGTCAATTTGAGACTGTCGCAGGTCGTCGATGAAGTTGTCTCTTATTTTGCGCGCGTCGCGTAGCTCATCGACTGAAGTCTTAAGGAAGGTGATCTCCATATCCTTGGCTTTCAGTTGGGCTTCAAATTCTGCTTTGATTCGTTCCAAGCCCTGGCCGTCCATAGTGTTTGCGATGCCTTCTTGGCGCTGGCTTGGTGATGATATGGGTGTTGTGGTCAGGTTCCGAGGTCGGCTTTGCCAACACAGTGGCTCTTGGGTATGGTGGGGCTATCATGTATGCTGTTTGGCAAATAGTCAGCGCCCGACTGACTGCTTAATGACCAAAGGCCTCTCTCACTCAGTGATTGTCCGCCATAGTGTTCTGGTCTTTGATCTCCCTGTCACCAACAACATCATAATACCGCCAAGATGATCTCTCAAGACTCAGTGCCGTATTTAAAGGGCGCTTGCAATGTCAATAATTTACTATCAATTTCTGGGTTATCTTGTCTATCTTTCACATCTCTTACAGCCCCGTCTTTATTAGCCCCAAAAGCTAAAACTTAAACCATTCATGGCCAAGGACCTCCTCTGCACTAATTCGCTTTTGGGAATCATATCTGAATAGTTGATACAGCAGGTCTGCTATCAACTTCTGCTCGGCTTCAGGTGTTACCAACGTTCTCTTAGGTCCCAAGACCTCTGTTGGCTTACTCAGGGCCACTTCAAGTGACCACTCTTCTTTTGGTTCACGGAGCGGCTTGCCGTCGTTGTCGAACCAGTCCTCGCGAGCCTCCCATTTAGCCCACCAGTCCTCGGGAAACTTGCCGAAGAACGTCACCATCTCTGCTAACAACTCATGAGTATCAGGGATCATATAGAAGAGTGGTATTTGCTCTCGGATCTCGAACAGAGTGCATCCAAGAGCCCACAAATCGCAGGCTGGCCCAACCGAATCAGGGCACTCCAATAGGACTTCTGGTGGGAGATAGTGCTCTGGGATACCGAGGTCTTCAGGTGGTGATGAGAATTTGAAAGACTCGCCAAAGTCAATAACACAGATCTCATCGGCCAAGAATTCGGTTCCGATCTGGCAAATATCTGCTGGCGGTACGAGGTACTTTGGGCAAGATGCTGGGAGCTCTTCTTCTGATTCCATTTTTATTTGATTCTTCATAGGCTGGCCTATTCGGGAGAGCAGCTCGTCCTCAGACAGGTGATCAAATTGGGCCAGTTTGAGTAGAATATTGGAGGGGCGAAAATCTTGCAAAATGTAGGTTAGCTGCTGAAGATTGTCATCATCATCTGAAGAATTGGGCTTACCTCCGTGGCAAATTTGGTTCTTGTGTAAGAAGTCCAGTGCTTGAGTAGTCTGGTGGGCGAATTTGCGTAAGGCAGCAGCAGGATCTGTGACCAGCCGCATCCATAAGTCGGGGGACACCTGAGGCCCAAGTGGTGGAAAAACAAGACATTGGTGGACTCCGTTTGGCCCCTCAATGTAAAAGTGATCTAGAGGGGTGGCTATGTACTGGGCTCCAGGAACGGATTGATCCAGCTCCGCCAAATGAAAGTCAAGAATTTCGCCTCGGTACAACTCACTGACCATGATTTTGAGGGCGACATACGAGGCATTCAATGAGTTCCGGCAAAGCCATACTGTGCCGAAGCCCCCGTGGCCGAGTTTGTGAATGACTTGATAGCGGCCTGATGGTCCCAGCAAGTCTCCAAGATGAACAGGATGATAGCCACCTTCTTGGTATTCCTCTAAGGATTCCATGTCTTCCTTGCAACCACTAGCAAGGTAGGTGCCGTGGGAGGTCGCTGGGGCATGGTCGAGTATTTTGAGAGCTTGAAACTGAGATTGGCCCGGGGGGGGACTGGGTGATTTCCTCGACTCCTCCATGGTGTTGGGCAAGTGTAATGGTCAGAGACATGAGGAATTAGGACAATGTTGCTTCTTAGTAGAACTGAACGTAGTGCTTCACGCAGCAAGTGAGAGACCGCGGGAAGGGGTAGATAGTAAGAACGAAGGGACCTTGCGGCTGATAATGTGAGGAATGCAAGAAATCGGCGTGAACTTGTCACCTGATACCTCAGTGGGGCTAAGTGCTGTGTGTGTTGGAAGGCTAGGTAGGGGTGTGATAGGTGTGTGTATATTAGGGTATCGGTGAGGAAGCTAGCTACTGAGGGTCAGGCTAAAAGGTGAAGTGGGGGCCGTATGCCTCAGGCCGCAACTTCCAACAGTGTGGTGATATAAGCTCTCGGCCACAGGTCTCAGCTGCAAATAACACATCTAGCTCACAATTTAGACCTTATACCACAATACCTAACCGATTACTACAGCAATGCTAGTAAGAGGAAAACCTTAGATATGACTCTTTCGCCTCTCTTCAGGGCGAATAAGAAGATGCCTACAATGCGTTCACCAAGACGGTCTAACTCAACACTACAAAAATCCCAGATTCAACGGAAGGAGGTTTGGGGCAATCAGAAGGTCTTGGCGGTATTGGGTTTATGAGTCAATCGCAAGGTTAGAAAATACACTTCTGGTTTAACACAATGGGCTGATCTTATGCATGTTGGTCCTGGCATACCAGGATTCAGCACCCCCAATGGCCAATGACGTCTTCGTTCTGCGTGAGCTCACGGAGTAGCGATGAGCGTCCTTGATTTGCCTTGGACTGGCCTGTACAAATCTACCGCCTAATGATACCAATGCATCGATGCCCTTCACATACAACAACTTTTTAAACGGTTTCAATATACAGGCGGCAGCGACCAACATCCGTTGAAGATCACTGGGGAGCGCGAAACGAAACAAGAATTGTTGCCAATTGCCCTATCAGTTCTGTTGGAATCATGACGTCTAACTCGGCCCACATGTTCGCTTACGCCAACAGTCAAGCAAGCATGTCATAATGTAACTTGGCATCACAAGATTTTGGCAGTATTTGTTGGTTGACCCTGGCTCAAACACTTTGCGAGGCCATCACCAACAAGTTGAAGACAAGAAACCAAAGATTTCCAAAAGTTTTCGATCTGAGATCTACCAAGGCAATACATCTAAAAAACTAATATATAAATTCACTTTAGGCATCAGGTTTGATGCCATATTAGGTTTTCCTCTCAATTACCACACAATAAACCTACTGGTTCGACAACCAAATCTTCAGCGGCTTAAGGTGTAAAAAGCTGTCTCCTGATCCTTCATTACACAGATCGAGCTTTTGTTCGCATACTTTGATTGAATGTATTTCAATCAATCCAATGAGTAAATGGCTGGGTGAAGTGCATACAAAGAGTTCGAGAAGAATTACTCGGTTATCTCCGGCGTCTGTGATCGATCATTAGGCTGCGCGAACCCAACAGAACAGCTCGTAGATAAGAGTAACATTTGACCGGAATGAACGTGAAACAAAACTCTTCAGACGAGTGACGATCATTTACTTGTCTGGCAAATGCGGAAGACACTCGCATTATTGGTGTAATACTGCAATTTCATACCTCAAAGGCTTGTCTTTAACTGGAATCCAGACTATTCATCGACTTCTTGACTAGCGATGGGGAGGGAATGGGGAGACAAGCGATAGCGAGCGGAAGCGTGTAGGCAGCAACAAGGTAGCGGCGAGGAAACCGTAGAAGGTAGAGCTGGGGGAAGTCAGTAGCCGCATCAGGGAGCAGAAGATTGTTAGACTTACGCAGAAAGATACGCACGATCGCGAAGCAGAGCAGTTGTGGTTGTAAGGAAGAAAAGCCGTGGCGGGGCCGACAATGGGCCGAAAAGGAAAACACAATACAAGCAGACGCGTGCGTGAGGGGTTGACAGAATAACAACCACGTGACCCTGGAGGGATACGCAAAAACATATGACAGTAATGACGGGGCGCCGTCTGGCGTTAATAATCCTACGGCAAGGAGGCCCCAGGTTCGAACCCGGCGCCAAACATAGGCCGAAAGTTTTGCCTGTCTATTCTGGAGGTAAAGTCTATTGAGATGTTGGCGCTGGAACTATGTTGAAGTTTCTGGCAATAATCGCAGTGTGACTCTAGATTATAGAGCTCGTTCAGCCACCTAAAGTTCATTGGGGCCCATGATTTAATTTGGAATCTTCCAACTAACACAACATCATTCAGAGTCCGGCATTTAACTCAACACACACACTTCCGGCCATGGGCTCACCTCCTCCGTCACCCCCTAAAGACCTAAATGGATGGCCCCCAAAGGTTATCTCGGTCTTGACTGGCGGTGAGGTTGATGATGACAGCACACTCTCCGTGAGGTACAACGGCCGATGCTTTTGCATTCACATGTCGCCGCATTTCCTCCATAACTCACCGAAGGCAACGGCTCTGTATTTCAGAAACTTGCAGGCAATCCATCCAGAAGGCCCAGGCGAATTTGAAGGCATTCTTGATGAAGATGTCTACGAATGGGCTATTCAGCTATTCTTCCCGATTTTTAGGCAATTGGCGCCCGAGCCGCTTCCCTCATTCGACCCCGACAAAATCCGAACTGGCGAAGCCAAACCGGTGCTTTCAGAGTACCTCTTTCCGCAGACGTTTGGCTGTAGACTCGAAGCAATCGACGAGAAGTTCATCCCACGGCATATTGACAATGATGGTGGCCTCGCTCCATCTCGAACCTGGCTGAACGATAGCATTCTTAACGATCTCGAGACATGGGCACGCTTTTTTGACCCTTCGGAGATCGAAGTTGATTTCGCAAAGCCAGAACACTCACTGGACAGAATGCCTACAAGGGTGAGGGTTAACCTGGATGGGTTGGAACAGAAGACAATGTGCTTCTTCAAGGCCTTTGGACCAGGCATTACAGGTGGCCCACTTAACAAAGAACTGAACGTCTACAAGAGCATCCTCATGTCTCATCTTGGCGAAGACGTTTTTGTTGGCCGCTTGGTTGGTATAGCTCACGGGCGTAAGGATGATAGCACAGTAGGGTTGTTGCTCCGGTATATTGACCAACGGGGAACGCTCTACGACGCAATGGAAGACAACCCGGATCATAAATTGAGGAAGAAATGGGCAGCACAGATCGGAAAATCAGTGCATGAGTTGCACAGAATTGGTAGTGTTTGGGGGGATGCGAAGCCAGAGAATATCCTCATTGATAAAGATGATAATGCTTGGCTAACTGACTTCGAGGGTGGCTATACCCATGGCTGGGTTGGTCCTGACAAGGCGGGGATGGTAGAAGGTGATCTACAAGGACTAGAGCGAATCAATCGGTTCATATTTGAGGGACCTCAGGATAGCCCTCGGGGACCGTCGGAGAAGATGTTTCTAGCTTCACTACAAGAATAGACGTTGGGATTAATGGCAGCAAGAAGATCGAACCCAGACTTGCCCTCATTGACTTCGTGATCCAGCGGTTGAGTAGTCCCCCCATATCCATCAGCCAAGACACCAGGCATGACCTAATCTGTCCCTGTTACATCAAGCTGTTCTATATCCTCACCAAGCTCTTCTAAGGTTTCAATAATCTCAGCGCCAGATTGGATATCTTCTGGTTAGAGATAGCAGGGCCATCGCTGTCTGCGAGCATGTATCCTTCGTCGCCCTCATCTTGAGGGATCTCGCTACCCGGATTTTCCCTCACCTCTTCGTCCTCATCGTCATCCCAGAGAGTACGGCGACGTTCGCGTCTGCTCCGGGTGGCTGTAGAGAGTGCACTTAACAGGGGATTTTGACGCCTACCCCGATTCGGCGCCTCCTCTACGTCTTCGTCCAAGAAATCCTCCTCATCATCATCATCCCCCAGTGTATGGCGAGCACCTCTGCGGCGGCTGCGTGAGGATGACAGACCTGACGAGAGATTTCTACGTCTAGCTTGAGGGATGCGGTGGTCGGAGTCTTCGTCCGCATTCTCTTGTCGCCCGTTCTCACCTCTCAAACGGACAATCTCCCGCTGCTCGTAGAGAAGACCACGTCTGACGAAATCGGCAAGCTGGGCCTTCGATGGCTGATCCGCATGTGTGTCCTGGGCCAGAACGAAGTTCTTCCGTGCCGTATCCATGGACGTAAGCTCCGGGACTCCAAACAATCCAAGCGTATTGATCGCCTGTTCGATGTTGTGGAGGTCAACAATGCTGACTGCTCGAACCACAAACTCATCGTGCATGAGTTTGGGTTTGGGAGCAAACCGCGACGCTTGGCGAGACTCGGTATTCTCTTTGGCGACCTCTCCGAGGCGAAACGTGACATCCGACACGATGCTGTAGTCGCTTGTGGCGGTGGCTCTACGGGCACGTTTGTGTATTGAGTGCACAGAGCACGACAAGGATCCTTCTTCAGACTCGATATCTGCCTTCATCCGAGTCAATGGACCGCCCCTCACTGACATGGGAATCTTCCAGGGCCGGCGGTCGTCCGTTCGACATATAACGGCATACTGAAGAACCGTCCTCAGAAGGTCGATGTCGGCGCGGAAGAATGGATGAGTGATAACCTGCGACAGTGACTTGGCAAAGTTCTGACCCCAAACATTTCCAGGCTCATTGTTGGATGGTGAAACCAGGATATAGTCGAGCCCATAGCGGGGGGAAAGAAGGGTAAATGGAGTGCTGTGATAAAGACGAATGGAGACTCTCCAAAGAAATGCAAGGTCACCGTGGAAGCTGTTCTTCGTGGTGTTCCCGGTACACTTCCTTTCAAGCTCCTCAATCTCATCCTCTGCGGCGGATCCATAATACGGAAGGGCTTGTTCATCCAATCGAGTCCATTGTTCATCGAATCTCGGCTCATCCTGTGTCAGACACATACGCTTCAAGTCCCTCTCACGCAGACTTGGTGCGCCTTCATTCATCTGATGCCGGACATCAGACTTGTGTTTTTTCTCCTTTAGCTCCTTGCCAGCCTCCTTCTTTGCTTTGGCCCTCTCCTCCGGTGGCATCGTCTTCATGTCGGCCTTGGAGGGCTTCTTGTTCTTGGCTCCTCGAGGTCGACCTGGTCTCCTCTTCTCCGAAGGTGGAGGCGTTCTCACGATCTTCCTGGGTCGACCTGGTCGCTTACTTGCAGTAGCTGTCGACGAGTTAGCTGGGATTCCTCTCTTTGCCGTAGTTTCCTACGTACTCGCTCGTTTCTTAGATGACGGGGCCGTTGGTGGAGGCGTATTCGCCTGCCTCTTGCGTCTCGGTCGTTGCGCAGGCTCATCGTATTCGCTATCTTGGTGGATGTCATCCTGTACAGGATCGGACTCGGGATTCTCGAAGTGTTGATCAGACATGTTGAAACTTTCGATGCTGATGTAAAAGTCTTGGCGTTGTCTTTGTGGAAAGGAAGCTCTCAGCGATTGTCAACAAGAGTGTTTAGGTCGCGACCACTATGCGCGTCACGGCGATTCAGGCCTAGCCGGGTTTCCTTTCAGCAGCCCAGGCTTCAATCCGCTAAGTTCACAATTTTCAGAGATGTTATCGAATTTAATTACTAGGTACGGATAATCCCCAGGTTTCAACGAGATGCGACTCTATGAATGACAATGTTTGTAATATAATTACATTTACATATCAATAGCTGCCTACCCTTCCTTCCAAATGTCTCCACAAGGTTCTTCTCCTAGCACGAACTTGATGAACTCTGGGTATCGCATTTACCCAACAAGGGCTTCCTGCGCTATCTTCCAAATATCTACAGGAGGTTCTTGTCCTGGCACAAACTTCTTAAACTCTGGGTATCCTATGTCGGGATACATATGCTCGTCACAAAGCAAGTAGAACAACATAAAGTTGCGTTGTGCTCGATCCTCCAAGCTCCACTCGTTGGACCCAAAGATGGCGTTCAGTGGGGAAGGAGTGATGTTACAACCGAGGGGGGTGTAGGTCCTCATGAGATCAGAATCTAGCCAGACCACCGCGATCAAAGTGTAGAGATGCTTCTTCTTAGAAACGGTGGGAGTTGAGCCCTGTAACTCGATGATCGGGATATATACATTCTTGATGCTTGAAAATGGAATGGGATCCAGATCCTGATTCGTAGTGTAACGGATTCGGATGAAAGCTGGTGATTGACCCACGCACACTACCTGTGTCCCATCGTTCAACCTTCGGTATCCAAATTGGTCGTTTATACACTTCTGGAATGATTCGTCGGGCGTCTTGTTCCGGTCGATAATAATGAGGCTTTCGTTGAACATTTCTCGGCTTGTCAATTCCAGCTCGTCCCATGAATATCCCGGTGTTGATGAGCTAACGAGCCATGCCTTGTAGAGCTGAAATTGGTAGCGGTACCAAATGGTCTCATGCAAAAGATCGGAGTTGAAGAGTGTCTCAAAAGATTTCTCAGATGCAGACTGGCTTGCTCCACCAAAGCTGGTCAGAATTGTGTTCTTTGCATTTTGCCATTCAGCTACGACCTGTGTGTTGCAATCCTGGGGAATCTTCACCCACGCCAAGCCGAGAATTGGATTCCGCTTTTCACATTTGATGTTTTCGTCGTTTTTGTACATGAAAACATTTGGCAGGTGCGCATAGAACTTGCGAATCAACATGACGAGGCAATCTAGGCCCATGTGACTGGCGGCGGTAGGGAGCTGGGCTGTGTTTGGGGGGGGGCGTAGTTGAAGATGCCAGCATATGGCAGATACTTGAGGTTCGACCTGCGGATCGCCATCTCCTCGAAGATCGTTCATAGTAACAGCTTTGTAGTTATGAGTTCTCAGTAGGCAATCGCAAATGAAGTTAATGAAGTTGCGCTTCTCAAGAGCGCCGACTGCTTGTTTACGGTTGTTGGTTGGGTCACGTGTGCTCATTAGTCATGCAATTCGATTGATGCTGTGAGAGGATCTTTACTACTTGAAGCACTGCCATCACCAGTGTATCGCAGAACACGAAGAGTAGTTCATTTAAGCTCTACAAGGTTTTGCGAGAGTGAGGGCAACATGCTATTGTACTATAACAAGAAGATGACAAAATACTCGACTTTTCTGATCATGACACATTCAAAGCGAACCAGTTCCCATCGTCAGCCGTTACCAATATCACTTTAGGTGGTTCTAGGCTAGTACATTCCCCAAGACCTCCCAAAGCGTATAAGAGCTCAGAGACATCATATGATAATCTCTGCCTAATGCCCCAGTCAGCTCTTGCTTGTCGAACCAGGATGCCCAGCCCATCGCTTAGACTTCGAGGTCGACGCCGATCTCGACACCAACTTGATAGATGATGGCGGTAGGGACGTAGGTCCAATCATCCAGATGATTCTCACATGACCCGGACTTCCGGTATCTGTTGGTAAACGCCGAAGATCGTCCCTTCGGATACATCAACAAAGTCGTCAGACTTGTTCTTCCGCATAATCCTGTTGAAGCTTACGCCATTGTTCATCCAGGCAGGCAAGAAAACAGACGCGTCGCTGCTGGGTGGAAAATACAATTCGTGAGTGAAAGCTCCAGTTTCGTTTCGAGTAGTCGTAGTTAGCTGGCGTAAATATGCCCATGCAAGATGTTGCTGAAGTTCCTCACACTCATGTTGCTCAAGATCCCAGGGCTCACAAACAGCATCCACCACCACGCCATAGAACAGAGATTGGAAAGTGTTGAATAACGAAGTATAAGTCCTTTTGACCTGACGCAATGCTGCCCGACTGATTGCCACGCCGCTTCTGGAGATCTGAACGTCATCAGACACGTTTTCAGCCTCGTTCGATTCGATGTTTTTGCTGTGTTGCCACAAACCGACTGCCATCCACATGCTACCTGTGTGTGCTAATGGCCTAGTCAAACCCCGACAAGCTTGGATGAGCGACTCTCTGTACTCCGATTTCTTCATTGACCCTCTGCGAGGAAAGGAAAGAAGCTGGTCAATTCCAGCTGTGAGAATGAGGCCAGCTGTAACTCGGCCTTGAGCACGGCGCCAGAGCGAGATGGCCTCGCAAGGAAGGCAGCCAATCGATAGTCGAAGTCGAGGATTGGTAAGACGGAATGCAAAAGAGCACATTCCGTGTTGAGCAGCCGACCCAGTCCTTTGGGATAAGTGAAACCATCGGGATCATAATAGTCGCGATTATGATGAATGATATGCTGATAATTCAGTGACTCCACAACGCTCTGGAGAGTTGACTTGTCATTCTCAGTGATAAAGAAGCAAGATGCAACATTCTCAACATCAACGTCCCAGGACTGAAGACAGACAAGGGCCATAATAAGCCCGCCTGCATGCTAATTACAAATCTTAAAGAGTCTTTCTAATGGTCTAGTTTTCACGAAGTTATCAAGGCTTGTTTCTTCTGTATAGATAACAATACCTAATAGTACTTTCGACATGCAAGAAATCAGGGAGACTTGCTCCTGGCGTTCTTCTTACTGCTACTGCTCTCGGTCTCCTTGTCGATGAGAATAGGTTATCATGGGACAGCCTTGTCAAGGATGTGTTGCCGACTTTCCATTCTGTGGATCCCACCCTACACAACTACACTACTGTGACTGATATCCTTTGTCACCGTACAGGAATGGGCTGAGGTGATAACGTTATTCTGGGCACCTCAGGTAATGTCCTTCTCAAGTCAGAAAATGTTATGAAATACATCAACAATCGACCCCTCATACGTCCATTTCGCGCTCAGTTTGAATACAATAACCTCCATTACGAGCTGGCTGGACACGTCATTGAACACATTAGTGGTCAAAGCTACTCTGACTTCCTTCAAACCCGCCTTCTGGAACCTCTTGGAATGGAACGCACCTCGTTCCGGACACCTTCAAAGAATGTTGAAGGAGTGACTGTACCCTACAACGCTCTCGACAATGCCTCCACAGTCCCAATCAACTTCCTATGGATGGGTGATAATGGGTATGGTGCAGCTAGCGGGGGGGCACGATCATCCGTAAAGGATCTCGTCAGGCTATACAGGAGCTTCCTGGAGGGTTTTAGCGAACAGTTATACCAGGGATCTGCGACTTCCGGCCATTCGACATTGAAGCAGCTGAATCACATCATGTCTGGCAAGATCCCCTTTGACCAACCGTCCGCCCATGAGGCCTCGTACGCATTCGGATGGGGTAGGGTACAACTCCTAGGCCGCCTCAGGCAGATCGGCATCAATCCAGCTCTTCTTCTAAATGGAATGCCTCTTGTTGGAAAGGGAACTTCTAGCCTCGTTCTCTTCCATCAAGGAAGCCTTTCTGGCTCACTTACTTTCGTGGCTCTTCTGCCCGATATTGAGGCCATAATTGTTGTGCTCACCAACTCTCTCGGGCTTAACGATGCAGCAGATTGGATTGGACAGTTGATCATTGAAGAGCTTGTTGGCGTACCTTCACATCTCAAAAACGACTTTGTTCATTTGGCAGAAGCGGCCGTCGCTAAAAATCTCAAGTGGTATTCTCGGGTGGTTGAGGAACTCAAAGGACCAAAAGTCGGGGACATATCCAAAAGCACTGGAAGAATATGTCAGCGCTTACTGGGATAATCTTGGTATCTACAAGATTGATGTCAGTCTTGTTGATGGCCGACTTTACTGGCTAATACAGGGTCTCGAAACAGAGCGGTTTCAACTTGACCACTATCATGAGGATACTTTCACGTGGCTGAAACCTCGAAATGAACTCGCAAGCCGAGGACGCTGGGTTGGGAGTGGCCAAGACGCCACATTCTGGAAGGTTAAATTTGAGACTGATGACTCGGGGGAGGTAAACTGATAGGTCTGGGTTCATGACAGTGAGCTCCCTCTAATAACTTACACCAAAGTCTGAAAGTAGCTTTGCAAAATATAGGGCAGTTGGAGTTCACTGAGCCTTGATTGAAATAGTTTCAGTTAAAGAAAGCTCTCTTGCAGTATACACGGTCTCACTCTTTCGCAATAAAATGGTCTACCTATTGATCCAACGTAGTGTGCAATCGATACTGACAAACCCAGATCTCACACACGTTGCAATAATGGTGTGATAAAAGTTGAGTGGGAGGATAAACTTCTAGCGACAATTAAAATTGAGAGTTGCCTTGTTACTATGGCTGTGAGTCAAGGTCTCTAAGAAGTTTTTCGTTAATTCTCTGCAGATGAAGCCGAATCAAGTGTGCACAGGGTAGGTAAAGAGTTTGACTCTTACAAGAGCGGGGTGTATAAACGCCAACTTTATCGAGCAACTTCAATCAAAGTCCGGTATGGTGTAGTGGCTAACATTTCGCGCTCTCATAACTTGAGGGATCAGTACCGCGGAGCCCAGGGTTCGATTCCCTGTACCGGANNTTTTTTTTTTTTTTTTTTCTCGCGTGCTTCTTTCTCATTAGGCGAGGGCTGTATTACATAGACTAGACTAGACTACTTGAGTTTTGCCCAAATTGTTCTCTTTTGACACTGTAAAACTGTAGTAGCGGTAAGCTAAGCCATGATAAGGCTCCTTAGTATAAGAGCTTGCCAACCCTTTCTTTTTGCATCTTTCCCTCTTCACCACTTTTCGCTCTTCACAATGTCACCTCATCTTTCAAAGTCGCCGCTTGGGCCTGATGTTTTCGTCAGCCTACCAGCTGAGATAGATGTCGAGATTATGAAGTGTCTTCGTGTCCATGATTTGCTTTCACTTACCAGGGGGCTCGCCAGGAGCATGGCGCAATTTTCAGGAAAACCACACTTCTATTCTTGAAAACTTCCTCAATCATCTTGACGATCACTATGGCGACGTCATCGCCGATCTTCCGTTATTCAAGCTTTTTACCCGTCTTCGCTCTTTACGGACCCGACTCAGGGGCAAGCCAGCAACAGACGTTGAGATACAACTCAAACCCATATTGAACTCCATTATTTCTCTGTCCTTTGTGGAAATCCTGTCTTGGTCGCTGCCTCAAATATGATACCAGAGCTAGCCAATGTGTTTGCGACCAAAGAATCTCGAGAATACCGCCGTTCGATTTTGCTTCCGAATTGTTCTGGGCTATCTGACTCTTCGGTTCAAAGTCTTGGCAAATGGCCTAAATGGGATCGTTGGAAATTCGTGGAATCTTACCTACGCTTCGAATGTTTTTGCTGTATCTTTTATCATCCAGAAGGGTTTCTCATGAAAGACATGCTCAAATTCAAAGGTGTCTTTTTGCAACCCTTCTTGCTTGGAAAGACCGTTCATCCATTTGAGATGAAATTTTTAGCCTCTGTGAGGTTTTATGATTTCATGAAAGAGTACAAGTTCCATGCCCAATGGTTCTTTAACAGGCAATATAAGATTCTTTTCTATACTGTTGACCGGAACCTTCGATCAAAGTGGCCCAGAGCCAGGGTGTCAAAGCGTCGCAGAAGACTCCAAAGAACTGCTGAGGAATCTGAACTTTGTAGATTCCTGAACAGAAAACATTATGAGGAGGATTATGTCTGTTGTCACCTTATTTTACAAGGAGTTGCTCTGCGACATCATCTGCTTCATCTTGAATCCCCAGCTCTCAACGATTACATTCTTCAAACGTTTTCTCTTCTTGTTGCTTCTAAGCCCTCCAAAGAGGGGCAAAGTACCATCCTGACTACGAAGAGATGAAATCAATTTCGCGAGGTTGGCGCTAGGAGGCAATTGTGCTGTAAAGGGCATTGATTGAGTCCGGTATCATGTCGCTTAATCGCACATTTCTGAAACGTTGCTATGAGGGGAGGGAAAAACAGTAGCCGGACTCGACACTTTCCAGTCAAATGCAGGAATAGTTGAGTCTTGCCCATTCTACTTTATGTATTTAATCTCAGATTCACTCCCTCGCTATTATCCACGCCGTCTGCCACTTTCTGTAAGCGGTTCTCCGCTTGACTTTTCACCCCTGTGCATCCTCAGCGAATTCTTCCAAAATGAGATATCCATCGGGTATGGAATACCACGAGAAGGAATTTACAGAATGGGTTTGTCAGCCAGGGCTCACGCAAAACCCCAAAACGAAACCTCGGATAACTCTAATCGCAGAACTTTATCCTTCATTTGCCGCCGTAACAGCCTCATCTCTAGCTTGTCTCCTAATCGGCCTCAACAGAGGCAAACTTGGCTCTGTGAGCTCCAGCATCCCCCGGAAGCGTTTAAACCTCTCCCTCTGTCGCGCTTCGGCGAGGATTCTTTCAATCGACACCCAACCTTGTGCCGATGGGTCCACTGGAAGCTTGAAATCGTTGGCTGACAATCTCAGCTTGTCCATCCCAGTCAGGTGATGCGGAAGCGTATTTAAGATTAGTAGTACCTAAAATCTGGCTGTCTGTGGGTCAATCTGTAAATGCGATCTCCAGAGACCGACATAGCCAATAAGAGTGGTGGGCGAATGCTTAGTCCTTGGCTAAAACATCTTTCTGCTGATCTTAACCAAATAGACAATTTTAAGGATCGCGCTATATTAGCGCTTACTCTAAGATAAACATATAATACTTCGACGATATTGCTTCTCTTTCTTCCTTAAATTGAATATCTTTTTCTTAGATTCTGGCATTATTATCGCCTCAGTGATACCGATTGCTGCAAATATTTCTATGGCTGGCCTTGTTCTTCTAGCAGTTATACTGCTTATAGGATGCGTGGTATGGCAGAGAAAGGGTAAAAACGATGCTTTTTTCCAGTCGCTACCATGTGTTGGTATTCAAGAAGATGAATGGTTTGCATGGACCAGAGCACAGTTACGCAGCTTTTCCAAGACAGAAGAATGGATGAAAGAAGGATATGAGAAGGTAAATAACCCCTCCATGGAAGAGACACCAAAACTGACCTCGGAAGTACTCACGACACAATCAACCCTTTATCATACCCTCATTCCGGAAAGGCAAAGTCCTTATTCTCCCTCCTGCCCAACTGAAAGCTATCTACAACAAACGCGAGAATGAGTTGAAGGCCCATGATCCAGCTTCAGAAGCTTTGTCATTCGAATGGACAATTCGCGACCGCCAAGTTTATCCTAGTAACTACACTGTTGACGTTATTCGGAAGTGGATAACCAAGAGATTCGACGAGCTTGCTGCTGAACTGCAGGAGGAACTGTGTCTTGCCGTGGATGAACAATTCGGATCAAGCCATGAATGGAGAGACGTGCAGCTCTGGCCTGCCGTGCAGAGAATATTCACCCGAGGGTTAAACAGGGTTCTCGTGGGATTCCCATTGTGTGAGTGAGAGTTTGTCAGAAATCTATATGGTCACTAACGCTAGCAGGCCGAGACGCAACGTACCTTGAGACAGTCCGGCGATTCGCTATTGATATGCCATTTCAAGGTTTATCCATTACACTGGTTCCAAAGTTCCTCAAACCACTCTTTGCCCCGTTGATATCGCGACAAGCAAGACGGGATACTGAGGCGGGTATTAAAGCTTGTATGCCACTCATACAAGACTACTTGAACACTTATCGCAGTCCTACAGAGGAGAAGCGGCCAGTGAGTTTATTGTTATGCAGTTGAATTGCCAGCTAACATCAATAGATCAACATCCTCCAATGGATTATCGAGGCCAGCGCCGCCACTGGTGACCCTGCTCAGCTTGATCCTCACCGAATCGGCCATCGAATGATGATTCTTAACTTCAACCTCGTGCAGGGCGGTTCAATTCCCTTTAGCACCGTTCTTAGCGACATATTCAACGGTGAACACGCAGCCGAAACCTTGTCACGACTTCGCGACGAAGCAGAATCGGTTCTATCTTCCACTCAGATCTGGGATCGTGCGACTGTCTCGAAACTCACACTTGCCGACTCGGCAATTCGGGAGTCAATGCGTTGGTCTGATTTCGGCCTGTTTGCCCTCCCACGACGAGTCAACTCTCCCGGTATTACTCTCGACAATAACATTTATGTTCCACCTGGTGTTCACATTGAGATCCCTATGCACAGTATCCACATGGATGATGCTTTCCACGCTGATGCGGGTTCTTTCAAGCCGTTTCGCTTTGCAGATGGAATGTCTGCGACACGTTCTGCTGTAACTCTCGACGAGAGTTTTCTCGGTTTTGGCTATGGAAGAAATGCTTGTCCAGGGCGTTTCTTCGGTACGCATATCATGAAAGTGGTTTTGGCGTACTTTGTTACAAACTACGATGTGCAGTTTGGGGATGAGGAGCCGCCGATGAAGACAATATGGGAATACCGTATTCCTAGGGAGAGCACTACTTTAAGAATAAGGAGAAGAGTGTGAGAGCAACTAAGATATAATAGTTCTAAGATATTCAAGAATGTACAAGTTGGAATACAAATGGTTACCCATTGGCCTTTTGCTTCAACGCATCATCGCAAACAACTGCAGGCTCCTTTCACATCGTTTGTGACCGCATCTATCCCATCCAAAGCAGGTTCCTCAAGACCCTCCAACTATCTGTTTATCATGAATTCCTTCATGTGATGGCTCATGCGTGGCATGAATCTAGCTTGTAGCTGCTCTTTGTTAAGGAACCCCAGTCTTGCATGTTCAGCGCTGCGAAGCACCTCAGCCACGATCCGGCTTTGATCCATCGAAGGGGTACTTGAGAACGCTAATGCTGTTGGAATAGCTTGATAGATCTGGGTTAAGCTGAGCCTGGAGTCATACACGTCAGCGCTGTACAAAAACATTGATGACGAAAGACGTACCATATCAACCGGGCACGTTGCCTTCTTGGCGCCATAAGTAGTAATCTCAGGCTTGCCATCCGTGGTCTTGATCAGAACTTGCTGAGAACTGGCCTGCGAGGGATCGCCCAGAAGATAATTGAACGGCTCAATGAGCATGGCCGAGTGTGCGGTTGAGAAGACAGTGTTGGGGAGGTCGCCTGTGTGAGGCATATGGTGCATTCCTAGATTGAACCAGACCACACTGCACTAATTAGCTGTATCCATACCAATAGTACCAATCAACAATACTTACATATCCTCTTGCACAAGCGACTCACTGTTGAAGTACTTGTCAAAGTCAACCTGGGGGTCTTCGGGGGTCAGCGAATTGTACGCTCCAGCGGCATATGTCTCGTTGTCCTTCTGCCGAGTCACATAGAGGTGATGTGTCGTGTGGTGGCCAGCGTTCTGCATAACGGTGGAATCCTGAACTGTGAGATATGCTACACCAGAAGCTGGTGCGATCCTGTACCCGGGATATTCCCCGTAAGGATTCTTCTTGTCCTTGTTGACAACAGCATACATCGCTCCGCCATTGGGAGACCAATTTATTTTACCGTCATCTTCATTCTCAATGAAGCTCTTGACTGCCTTCATGGTATTAAGTGATTTACCATCAGACCACTTGTACCTATTTCAAGGTTATTAGTAAGGTGTAGTAAATCCGACTATGAGGAATACATACTTCTCAGTTGTAGGTTGAATGGCAACCTTTTGGAAAGAGTTCTTCTCCCCTAAGATATCGAAATCGGCCTTGAATGTAATGACGTGATCATGAAGGGATCCGGAAAGACTATCGTGGATCTTGAACCCGTAGTCTTCGTTCTGAGCATAGAATGCTGATGAAATATAGCCTGAGGCTCTGACATCAACTTCGATGGAACCATCCAGATGGAATTGGTAAGTTGTCATATAATCGTAGTTTCCAATAGTGTAGATAGCACGGATGTTAAACGCAACATTCTTTGTTACGGTGGTGTGCCCGGCCCAAGAGTGGCGTTGGATAGGGAAGCCCTTGTCAATCTCGAACATGCCTTGATCCTGTTAGCGGAGGAGCTTGCCTGATCCTGGGTCTCAACCTACAGAGACCATCCTTCTGGGTAAATGTCGTCTCGCCTGTAGTCTGGGTGACGTTCATATAGTGCGAGTATGCCGGGCAGTCGTAGCCTGAGTTATGTCAGCGTCGGCCGATCCACTTGCGGTCTCAGTCCTACCTTTCACGAGAGAGATCATGGTGGGCCCAAACCCAGACATGCTGTCAAAGTAACTAAGAGATAAATGTTAGGAAGGTCAGAAGCGTAGAGATTGATCATTCTTACCAGATTCCAGATTGCACGGGATCAATGCCGCTGTAGGTGATGTTAGTAACAACAGAGCGTGAAGCGAGGGCTCAATCAACTCACGCATAATGCGCAATCGCCTCATCCAGTCCGAGCTAAAGGGAATTAGCCAACGCCAATCAGAATTAGACCTAGCGAATACACACCTCGTACATAATCCTCTTGCCTTTGTATCGAATGTCGTAAAGTCGTAGACCGTTGTCTCGTGTGATACTGACATAAAATGCAAAGTCCACTGACGCAGTTCCATCAGTAAGGTATTACAGAATCCAATTTAGGCATCAACTCACTCCAAGTCACATAACTCTCGGTCTCGTCAACAGCGAACCTCGCCTTGCCAGATTGAACAGAGGTCGGCGGAGCCTCGTCATCCAGAGGCAGGGTATCACCGTGTTTGTTTGTGTGGGCCCAAGGCTCATCAAGATTCGCTCCCAGTGGTTTGAAATCGGGTTGGGCCATAACCTTACGGAAATCATCCAGGTCTCTGTAAAACTCATTGTTGTATACCCAGCCTGTAACTTTCCATTTGCTGGGATCACGGCCTGTGATATCTGTCCTCAGGTACAAACCTAATGGAAGTAGCGAGATTGTATCGTAGATGCTAGTGACAGGTGCATTGAAGCCCTGCCACATGGTAACCTTGTCGTCTGAAACTGTAAGTGGGGCCGCGAATGCTAACGGGATCTGAAGTCCGTCATCGACGGTCTTTGCTCTGTTAGAATAAACTTAGGTTATTCGAGACCATGGGGCTCACCAGGTTCCAGAGACGTTTGGTCACGTCCTCTGCCTCCTTCATTATCTTGAGATTGAACTCGCCATAGTCCTCCGCATCAGGGTTGACAACTGAAATCTTACCGTCGCCTTTCTTTGTGTTTGTGTAGGTGTAGGGCATGACAACTGAGGCGTTGGTAATCGGCAGGGGGCCAACCTTGAAATCTTGAAGATAAGCATTTTCAGCTGACCCAAACATGACGGTAGCTAGGGCGTAGCGTGGTGGAGCACCGGAGCTCTCGGATAAGAATGGGAGGACATCAGTCTTGTTGGGCATCATAAGCTCAACCGACATACTAAACCGTTATCAGTTAGGCTTGAACATTAACACTCATAAAGCAAGACTGACATCTTATTATCTCGGCTGTGATTGATTAGCGATTTTCATGGACTTAAGAGATTCAAAGCATACCTTCCTGCATCCTTTGCAGAGGTCAGATTGAAACCAGTCGCATTGCTATGCAGGACAGCAAGCACATCAGCAGTTTCTTTGGTGGTCAGAGAACCCCAGAAGTTCTTGTGCGGAGCATTCGTGGATGGCTGAGCTGAAGAACAAACAGGTTCTGGCTTCTGTTCCCGACTTTTCAGCCTTCCGGTTGAAAAAGCCCCGACTAGAGCCAGATGACCCAAAGAGGCTTGGATAAAGAAGTTTAAGAAACGCATTTCGATATCTGTTGGCCGAGTGCGGATATGAAGGCTTGATCCCAGTAGACAGAACAAGAACGGCTTGACTCCATTCACATCAGAGAGCATCCGTCGCCAACTTATATAGAGTTATCCAGATCCATAGATTCATGTTCCTGGTCGATAATGGCTGCCCAGAACATGTCGGTTAGAATTACCCCACGCTGCCTATCATGAGATAAGACATGATATGGCTACTAGACAATGAAGTAAACCCTTTCCAGAAGCAATAGATACCATCAATGATCAAGGATAATTACAATCCCCACGCTTATTATCATCGAGATAAGGTCCAACATGACAAGGACAGGGTGAATATCCCTCACGTCTTGCCATAGATAACCCTGCATGTGCTTCTCGTGATATCTAGCAAACAAACTCTTTAGTAAAAGTTCTAGGTTTTCTGTCGGATAGCCAAGGTTCCGATAAAAAATGGCGATATTTTGAGCCTTCCATGACTCGAGCCTCTACAGTCTTATCCAGTTTTAAATTTGGTTATGGGGATCAATGGAATCCTGCTCTCGGCTCGTGGATGTTCCGTGGTTTGTACCCCAGTAAAAGATGCACGAAAGCGAAGCGATGCATACAGTAACGGCGAGAGGCTTGAAACAACCAATCCAAGCATTGAAGAATGAGCTGGGAGGACTGACAAAACGCAGTTGCAAAAATAGTAAAGTGAGTGCTACATCATATCGGCATATCTCCGCCTTGAAATGGGTACCGCTAGCCCGGATGGAGCTCTGTGTTTAAGCGAGAGATTTAAAGAATAGGCTAGCCTTCTTTTGTAGAAGCTTTGAAGAATAACCGACTGTTATTGGATAGATTGACAGTAGCGGTATCCACGACTCGCGGAGAATTTCATGATAATAGACAGTTTTAAGATATGCAGGAGAAATGATAAGAAAGCCATTTATGGGTAAGGACTTGATTGGCTGCATCGTATTTGTTTGATCTACTAACCAGTTATGGAATAGAACATCAATCTCATTGGTCTTCGGCACGAATACCTTACTTCCACGCGAACCCAGCTCTAAACAGTGTCATGGATTACCCCTCATTGTTTCACTTGAGAGTAAGGTTATCTTTCTTATGCGATTGCCTTTATATACCACACTTAAAAAGGCATTGAAATTGTAGCTATTAGACCTACCACTTCATTTCCGAGTTTTCGCCCCTATTTCAGAAACCCATACCTCAAGAAACACGATCATGTGACCTCTTCTTTCCTCTTTTGACCCGTAGTACCGTGATACGTCAGAGCACCTTACATCGGAGCTGACTATATAGCGGCAAGACACCGCCTGCCTCGATGAGGGTTTCCTCAATCTTGAACTGTTGATAAGCTAATATTTCGTCTGAACCCTCAATATGAATGGCCTTGTTGTCTGTTAATTGTTATGACTGTTTCCTGTTGCGCTATTTCGTAGAACGTAGGGTCCCGCTGTTTGAGGTTGAACTCCATATTGAGCCAGTTTCTCTCATCCAGCTTGGGTAATAATTATGGAGTTCCTTGGAGAGAAACAAACAAGACTTACATATAAACGCCAAGTTTTGCAATGCCTGCCCCAACATCAACTCCTTGTAGTACTCGAACGGCACTTCACGCGAGGATCCACTCCCAAAGCTATGCTCTGCGACACTGTGGAGAATAAGTATCTGCAAAGCCAAGGTCTAGACGTAACATTTACATAACTCGCGGGCCATTTCTCGCTTTTCCCTGAAATTCGGAAAGAAGCGTTGGAACAAACGGTTCCTAGATCCGCTTTCTCGACTCAGGCATAAACCCAGCAGGAATAACCGCATCACTATAACAAGACGATGGCCAAAATACTCGCGGTGTTCCTTTACTCACCTATCAACGTTTTCCCCAAATCGTTAGATCTTTGATTGGACAATCATAGGGCTGCGTTTTGGGGTGAGCCAGGTTCTGATTCGCTGCGATTGAGGATCCTTGGTACCGAACTTGATAAAATCTCTGACAAGACTCACTGACTTGTAGAGCTGGCTGCTCACCAATCTATTGACCACCACTGACGAGACTCTTAAGTTCTACGCTATCCAATTGATAGAGTAGGAACTTAGGATCAATCACAACCATATTGGAAGTCACGCAGCAACTACAGCAGCGGAAGTAATATCACCGAAGCTGCATTATCTCATTCAGTTTCGGAAATTGCAGTTCTGTGACGAGAGCCAGACTTCCCCCTCGCCAACGACGTCAACACCGTTAATACCGACGCAGTCAGAGCAGCCGGGTGCTCCAACTTCGAATCCGGCTTGCCCGTATAAGTTCCGTATAAGTTCAAGAGGCCGTGTTTGTCTTGGCGCTTGATGATGATCAAACTTCCAGGAGTGACACGATACTTGCCACGAGTAGATGGTCGCACGCCTGCATAGACCGGCTTCAAGTACCAGAGCCCTCTTCAGTAGAAGTGGAGGTACCAATGAAACATCCATCAAGCTTCATACCAGAGTCTTTCCATACAGCATCATCGGGGTTGGGATAAAGTGCCATGGCCAAACCTCGCCTCTGCAAGATCGAAGGTTCTTTCGTCAATACCTAGCGTCAGAGTCTGCACGGAAGTCAAGACCACTCCGTCGATGTTCTGGAACCTGTCGACGTGCAATCGATTATGATGTCTCCGCATTTGCCTCAAAGCACGTACCCATGCCACCAAACTCAGTGGTCATAGGAATGGCAAACCTGGCGTCGATAGACGGTTCCTTTAGGCCAGGATCACCATAGTCAACCACTCGCTGGAATGCAATAGTATTGCACTTGAAGAAACCCAATATGTGAAGAATGGTGTCCTTACCACCGACACCAAAGGGCAGTTTTCCCGCAGAGTTAATCCTGCAAACTCCAGGTACCCGGAACCAAGTTTCACCAATAATCGTAAGCATCACTACATCAGCGACACCAAAACCAACCGCCAATGATCTTGTACTTCCCGCTGATTAGGTGTGCGAGTCGCTACCAACCACAATAAGACCAGGCTAAGCTCACTCACGAATCAAGTCCCTATGCACAGTACTGGTGTTGCTGGCAGGAAGTCGATACCAGAAACGCTCTGCTTTGGCGATGAGGCCCTTTTGTCTAGCATGATGGTCTGCTCGAGGATCAACGATGTGATCAACAGCTAGCCACGGACAATCATTGCGGAATGGTCGAGGCCATTCCATCTGGTCATATGTCTTCATTCAGTCTCACAGAAGTCCAGAGGTAAGTGTCGCGTCAACCTTGACGCATATCTCTCCAGCCTCGATATAGCGCTCAGAGGGCCCAATAACAGCGTTAGTTAAACTTCTCGATGACGCCCATAGGTCGTCCTTTAGCTGTGATTGAAGGTGCGTGATGGTTCAATCTTTGGTGAGCTTGGAATTGGTGGAATCCAGTGACTCGAGATAGTAGTCGAGCTTTTATGACAAAACATTAAACTCTGGTGTAGCTGTGCCTCAAATACCTGGTGTCCTCGGATTTGCTCCAACTTGGTCAATAAGGTCCAGCCCGACAGATGACCTTGGACAAGGCGGCTGGGTCGGGTTTCAGTCCAAGATACAGGCCAAGCATTATTTTACCGCTTGGACTATTCCAAGGGGATTGCCAATGTCGTCCTTGGCTTCAGGTTGAAGGGTTCAAATACTCCTGTGTTACTACGGATCCCTTGATGTCGATCGTGGATACAGTCACAGATGCCAGAATATCTGGGGACTTGAGGATACACCGGTTTAATCAGAGAAAATAATCAGAGAAAATATGGACGATAGTTTTTGGCTAGTATTATTCCGTTCAAGCTGGTAGAGTCGGCAGCCAGAGTCATAAATGCAGTGTTGACCAGTACATTGTTCAATTTGACTTGCGGAAGTTCGATCATGAAGACCCCAGTGACGACAGACCTCGAGAATCACGAAGCAGCCATGACGTTGGCTTTGTCGATGGATTGGACTGACTTTAGCGGGAGAATCGCATAACAAATGTGCTGGTTAATCGTGCTGGTTTCTTAATGGTTTGACAGGAATACTGGGTTGTGTTATGCCTTGCCGTCTTGGCCTGCTTCCGTCTGCGTCCGTAATATATTCCGCTCGTAGATCGCGAGAAAATCTTATGTCAAGATTCTCATTCACGTCAAGCTTGTATGGTTCAATTGTGCCAGCGGAGCTGATGCAAACTTGGCAGGTCTAATATTAGCGCACAGATTGTTTTTTGTCGAAGTACCACCAGGCTCTTTCATATACCGCAAACGCACACAATTGCAGCATCAGAATGGCAACAGGCATCTAATTTGGAGGCTAAAATAAAACCATGAAGCAAATCAGACTAAAGTGATGCTAACCTTTGCCATCTCGTCAGTTGGTGGTTGAGGAGATCCGCCCTTACCCGGCACTTGGCTTCCCGTATTAACCTGACTCAACTACAACCGATGACACCAAATGCTAATATTTGGTTTGAACGTTGTTCGGGAGGCGTGTGTGTCTGTATTAAATGATACTGTAGTAGCTATATCGGCGTTCTGAGGTCTTGACTTCCGCAAATAATTGACAAGTCGTTAGCATAGGGTTGTTGGCACTTTAACAAATACCAGCGGGGACTGGGTCTGCCAAGTTCATCTAAAAATAGCGATATCTAAAACCTGGGTAAGGCTGCGGAGAATTTTGAGTCAGAGCTCTTCACTTTTCTCGAAGCCTTAACTTGGCAAAGTTTATATGTCCCGAAGCAATGGGTTGTCAGATTGACATGCATTCAGATTGTTGTACCTGCCTTGGAAAAATGAAGCTCTTTGCGGCACAGCTGCAGATAGATTGCCAACCAACAAACATGTTAATGGTTACCTATCCACCTTGAATGAAATGCTGCAGTCCACTTGTCACCCTTAACAGATACCAGCAGGGTTACGCCCCACCTGTTGGTTCTGCAGCATTGAAAAGTCAGCTTACCCTACTACGTAGTAAGACCACAAAATGGAACAGAACTTTTGTGAAATATAGAGGTAGCAACGCAGCCTTAAAAGTCCAATCATGGTGTCTTGTCGTCGAACCGAGCTCGATACGAGGAAGCCGAATTGTTCTCCTAATTGGGCATTTTGGCTGTTCTCGATGGCTAGCTACGTTGCAACCTGTGGGGTTGGTCATTTTGACAGAACTTTGTTTTCGTAATCAGACCCAGAATAAAACTGCCGGGTACGGTAGACAATTGAGTAAACGAATGAAACCGTTCCTTCCATGTTTCATTGTTATAGACACTATAAAGCTAGCATTGTTAACACTAATGCATAAATCACAAGAGACAGGAAGTGTATCTTGCGACTTTCAGCTCATGTTTGATGTTCTAACCGAGGTTGCCGGTTACGTTGTATTCTGATATCTGACTACGAGTACGGATTGCTACTTACAGATCGAACATCTATGGTAGCGTGCTAAGACGAAGTTGACGCACCGTTGTTCGCCTGACATTAGCTTGGTATTCGCCTAGAAAGTTTCCTGGCCAGGGACCTGGTATCTGCAGTTCTAGAACGTTGACTGGCCCAAAATCATACGTATCAGCATTGATCTGCCGAATCGCTAGTAAAACGAGACCGTCCAACGCTATTTGACAGCTGAACCTTAGATTGCGTGATGAAAAAGCAACGTGAGATAAATCTGCAACAAAGCAGACCATCCCGGAACGAGTTTTTGTCCGTCAATCCGAAGGCTTAATGGTCCGCCACCTTTTTGGTTCTTTAGACTAAACCTTGTTGTTGCCCCTCCCGTTGACAGGGCCTGCAATGCAACCCCTGATCCTTTGTTGGGCACTCAATCTTAGTGGTCAGTTCTTCAAGTCCATTCCGCGGCAACCGGAAGGTCCATTTATCGCAATCCGTATTCCGGATCATCGATTCATGAGATGCATGTCGCTTAGAGATTGGTGTCCGAGATCGATTGGCAATGAACCGTGTATCTATTACAGGCATTGTCGGACGAGATTCACGAACGGTCTGCTTGACCGAGGACTGGGTTTTTATTAGTCAGATTAACATGTGCCTTCGGTGGTGTTGGTGCGTCTACGGCAAACGGCAGGAGGCTAACTTTCGCAGACGAGCCTTTAATTCTCAGCTTCTAGAAGTGAACTAGATTACCCTCCATATTATGAAAAGATTAGCAAACTGGGACACTCTGTCATCAATCGGAAAGCCGCGTTGACAGGTCTAATCCTTGCTAGGTAGCCGCGTCGGCCGCGGAAAAATTAGCGTCGGGTATTTGAGGGCAGTTATTAAGTTTGCACTAAATTGTCTAAACTCTAGTTAGAAGGAGGAACAATTAGCATAAATGATAAATGGTGCCTGTCTGATACAACCGTTACATAGGTACACAAAGGAAGTCAATCTCGTCTCGGTTAGATAACATGAAACATAACCGACACGCGTAATAAGGCGTATATAATATACATAACACATTGCAAATGAAAATCTCGATTTGACATTTTGGAGAAAAGAGAAGAGAGGATAAAGACCCCCCCCTGCACCTGCACGTGCATGGTAAATGAATGGGAGGATGCCGAAACGCGGCTGAGTCCCCTGATACGCGGTATCCATTACGGCAAAGATCGGCAGATAATTCTCGGTCTCTTCATTGGTTTTCCGACCCCAGATCGACAGAGTCCGCCGCACGGCTGATGATCCCGCCCCGCTACGAAGAATTTACCCTTCTTGGCTCCGACATGGTGCGTGATATCCCATCCACGGCCCGAGAATCATGAGATAAGTAAAAATCCCACCAGGATCTCCCCTGAAGGCATGAAAGCCTCAACGGCTTAGCCAGGTCAGTGGTGAAGAAATCTCGCAGGGGTGCTTAAAGGATGAGATCCTCCTATGCAGCAGCAGGGTCGAGCATTATGTCGGAGACCTGCGCCGCGAACCAACGTAACAGCCAATATCAATGCGTGTCTTTATGATTTGACGCACAGGTTGGTTAATACTGAGGGAAAAAAGCATCTTATCCAGCCAGTGGTGAATATTCTCCGGGAGACAGGTAGCGAAAGTTCTCTCCGCCCGAAACAGGTGCCTTATGTGCAGGGAGATTTCAGGGACCCAGTTGCATCACATCATTGGGTTGCGCTGGTTAATTAGAATTGAAGACAAAAGCTTTATCACCCTAAGCCACCCCATTCCCAAGCTGTGGCTTTTTGACGTTTTTTCACTTTTTGATCTTGATACTACCGTGCATCATCGTCGAGATGCTATCACCGCGTGAGCATGCGACGCCTTTTAACAAGTCGCCTATTATAAGGGCGCTGTCCATGATTCTTATGGTCGTGACGATATTCTCGGTGTTGATTCGTGTTCTTACACGATTAGCTACTGTTAGAAGATTAAAATGGTCACGCCTTTTTAAGTCTGACGATATCATCGTTTTTGTATCTATGGTAAGTGTTGTTTGCTTGGCGTTTTCGATATACTGACTTGGCAGGTCTTTGTGATCGCCCAATCTGTAGCTGTGTATACTCAAGGTGCCAGTGGATTGGGAAAGGTAGATGTATCACCTTCGCAAACCTCTTCAATTATGAAGGTAAGTTGACCGTGAAGCTTCAAAAACCCGTCTACTAACAACTACAGAGCCAATTAGTTTCCGACATTCTTTTCTTTCTCGCATTATCGCTATCCAAGTTTTCCGCGACGACAACCGTTTACAACATGTCACCATCATCACACAAGCGAATTTTACCAATTCAGGTTATTATCGCAGGCTGGGCATTATCTGCAATCATGGTACGGGCTTTCGCATGCTCACTACCTTCATCTTGGGACTACGTCAATGGTAAATGCATCAATCTCGTCGCGTTCTGGGCGTACGTCGATATCGCCAATATTTTTACCGATCTTCTTATCACGGCTATCACCATTCAGCTTTTGGTGCACCTGCAGATGCCACTGGGCACAAAAGCAGTGGTGGTTGGTGTTTTTGGATCGCGCCTTGTGTAAGCCATCCACCATGTCTTGCATCCACCCAGACTGACAAGTTAGGATGATCCCTCCCGCTGTGTGCCACATCTACTACTACAAACAAGCTTTCGATTCGTCAAGCCCAATCTTTGACATGTGGATGCCATCAGTGATCATCCAAGTCATCCAGTGTGTCGGTATCACAACTACCTGCATACCCTTCTGGATGCGGTTCCTCAAAGGTCTTGAATCTGGTCAGATGGGCGCGGGCGACATTTTCGGTGCACTGACAAAGAGCAGTAATAGCAGGAGCGCAGGAGGAACAAACACCAGAGGAACAGCTACGGGAACAAAGTCGAGGATAAGAGTCGACACTACGACGACAGTGACTTCTGCCTCGAGGAGAGCACAGGCTTTCGAGTTGACGAGCACGCAAGGTTGGCAGGGTTCTTCGGATGTGAAAAAGTTTGCGCATGTCATGACGGATCACGGAAAGTCTCCTCAGCCATGGGATCCGACGCGGCAGAATAGCCAGGAGGCCCTGGTTGATCCTTCAACAACGGGGGTGGCATCCTAGACAGTGTAGTCTACAGTAGCACGGTAATTCTAATTTACGTACAAGCATGTAACTTGACCATCCATCTCCATCAGTGAGTGGCCCGTTTTGCAACCCTGATTGTCAATAAAAGTGGGAATTCTCACAAGGATTTTGGTGTGGCGCAACATGCATGCACGTCCAATGCAAGGGTAGACTCAGTCCACTCACAGACCACAGAGACGGAGTTTCAACCGAAGCGATATGCATGTCTCATGCATCGCTATATACTTCCCTACTCGTTATAGCCCCTCGCGGTGGTTCTCGACGTGTTCCACCTGTGCCCATGGGTTGGTCAAGGATAAATGCATTGCACCGGCTGGTATCAGTTCGCCGAATTGGTTTTTGTCAAGGATATTGACGTGGGGGGGGGGGGTTGTATTTAACTTTTTGCTTTTGCTGGTAAGGAGGCTTTTCTTTTTTATACTTTCCCTCCCCAACACCTCCAATTTTGAGGGTTGTTTATTTCACGCGCGCAGGCATTCCATTGTATCTTTTTTTTTTTTTTTTTTGTTACTGTTTGAGCGCACCTTCAATATGGCTACTCCGTATGAGCTTAACGATATGCCTAAGCATCCGAGATCGACGGTTGAGAATGCTTCGCAATTGAGTGATCAGGATCATATGGACAATGCGCAATTGGCAAAGCTTGGAAAGAAGTCTGTTCTCAAGGTAAGCACCCAAATTGCATGCTTGCTTTTGCGATCCAACTAACACATTATAGAGAAACTTTGGCGGATGGACAATTCTGGGCTTCAGTTGCGCCGTCCTGGTCACCTGGGAGGGAACTCTTATGAACTTTGCGACTGGTCTAAGCAACGGAGGTAGCGCCGGTATCATCTACGGCTTCATCTTCGTGTGGATTGGAGTTCTGAGTTCCTTCGCCTGTCTATGTGAACTCGTCTCGATCGCCCCAATGGCTGCTGGCCAGTACCACTGGGTCGCCATGCTTGCACCTCCACGATACTCCAAATATCTCAGTTACATCACTGGATGGATGAACTTGGCTGGTTGGCAAGGAACTTCAGCTGCTGCTGGATTCCTCACTGCTACTATGATTCAGGGTCTTGTCGTGTTTACGACTCCTTCTTATGAGTCGCATACATGGCATGGTACTTTGATGATCTGGATGTGTGTCTTGATTGCTATCATCATCAACACTGTCGTCAGCGCATTGCTTCCTATCCTCGAGGGAATGATCTTGATCTTGCATCTCATCGGCTTCTTCGCTATCCTCATCACTCTTCTTGTCTTCCGCGACAACAACAATGGTACCGAGGTCTTTACTGAGTGGAGAAACGGGGGACAGTGGCCTACCCAGGGTCTGTCTTGGTTCGTTGGTCTGCTTGGATGCGTCTTCTCATTCACTGGTGTCGACTGCTCCTTTCACGTAAGCTTACGCAACCCCATATCCGATGATGTGTGCTGACTGTAACAGATGTGCGAAGAGGTCAGAAACCCTTCTCTGATCGTTCCCCGATCTATCATGGGCAGTATCTGCATCAACGGCCTTCTAGGCTTCGCCATGGTCATCGCAATGCTGTACTCTGCTACCGACATTGATGCAGCCATCACTACACCAACAGGATATCCCTTCATGGAGATCTTTTACCAGGCTACCGGATCCATTGGTGGAACCGCCGGAATGGTTTCTCTGATCATTGTCATGACTCTGTCTGCTACCGTTGGTGTTATTGCTTCAACATCTCGTATGCTTTGGGCTTTTGCTCGCGATAATGCTCTTCCATTCTCATCCACTCTTGCCAAGGTATGCATGGCCCCCATGGCCCCCATATCATATATGACTTCAACTAACAATCCCAGGTCGAGCCCCGCACCAACATGCCTGTTTGGTCCATCACCATCACTTCTCTCATCTCTTGCATCATTGGTCTCATCAACCTCGGTTCCTCAGTTGTCTACAACGCTATTGTCTCAGTCGCCATCTCAGGACTCTACGCATCATACTTCATGCCTGCCGCCCTTCTTCTATACCGCCGCTGTGACAAGGACTACCAGATTCGAAACATCCACGGTGACGGACAAGTTCTCGAATGGGGTCCTTGGCACCTCAAGGGCATGTTTGGCATCATCAACAACGCTTTTGCCTGCTCCTTCATCTCCATTGTTTGGTTCTTCAGTCTGTGGCCTCCTGCTACTCCCGTTACCGCCAAGAGCATGAACTACGCATCTCTGATGACTGGTGGAATTGCGATTCTCGCTACTGTTTACTACGTCCTTCGTGCCAACAAGGTTTATGTAGGACCCAAGAGGGAAGTTTGAACATAGATTAGACTTAGCAACTCGGAGCCTAATACCAACTGCTCCATTTATGTCATTGCCCTAGCTCGTTACTTTATATGGCCCATAGGTCTAGATACATCAGTTCCAAGGCATAATAGTCAACTGTGGCCACACTTTTATCCAGCGTTGAACCTTCTTGGTGTATGTCTCCTCCGTCATGACAGTTGGGTTTGGCCGCACAATAAGTTTGAACATGTCAGACAATCCCCATGGCGCAAAGATATCCCACTCTCCATCGTCCCTTAATCGAATGGCAATCATTGCAGTATTAGTTCCCCAAGTGGTGATAGCTGCTTCGCTTGAATGGTGTTGTGGGCACGGTTTGCCGAATTTCTTCTCATACCAAAGATGTACTCGTGCTTGGTTGCGAATTTCCACTTCAATTGGAATATCCGCAAAGATCTCCCTTCCCTTTTGGATGATAGCATCCTCAGCTTCATATGATAGATCTGATTCATCACAGTAGATCAAGTCGTAGTCGCTTATTCCTTGCTCTGGGTCTTGATGGGTGATGACGTTCCAGACAGTTTGCGTGAGTGCACCAGCAGCAAGGTACCAATTGGGTAATTTCATTTCAGCCGCACGCGTTAAAACGGTGACGAGTGTTTTGTTGCATTCGATTGCTTGGCGAAAACGTAGGATTTGTTCATTGAGGGGCAAGAGACTGCCATCTGTGACATTTGGGCGGGTCATTTTTGGATAGTGAATTGTTGTGAACAGATGAAAAGTTCACGCTTGTTGGGATTGAAAGTTAAGACACTTTCACGTGACATGCATTATTCATTGCTGCCTTGCAAATGACCGACATCACTTCTGACGTACGCAATCATGCAAAAATCGGGCTGAAAGATGAGTACTGCCGCAGAGCGTAATGTTTCCAGTTTCAAGTTTTTGAAATGACGGGTTTCCGGACAATTCATGCAAAATTGAGAGGCTGGCATGGTTGATGTTCCAAAATCGCCTTAACATTTGTGAAATTGTTGACTTTGGTTTAATTCGCTTTTGTGTAAATGTTCTCAAAGTGAATCTATGAGCATGAAATAAACATATAGGGTATCTCGCAGTGAGCCTCAATTAAAGGAGTCATCGTGGAGAGCTCGATAGACCGAGATTGCGCTTCCTTTGAGATCAGCAGTTCCACGGATATAACTGCCTTGGGCCAAACTCAACAACTTGAAGACTGCTTTGGCCGAAGAATGGATTATTAAACAGGTTTAATAATTACAAGGCAAGTCATTACCCATCTTTATACTTCTTCCGTGTATGCGGAAACATTTTGGAGTCGCACACCATGCCAGCAGAGCATCTAACATCACTGGAAGCCCAGTTTTCACTATGTACACTGTTCCGCCAAATGATGTGCGGAATGTAGTCAAGACATCGGTGTTGGTGACCGAGCTCATCCATTGAGACCAAAGGCGGACAGTGAATGTGAAGTTCACTCCATGACATGGGCTAATGTTTGCATGCTCCTTGTATTTCGTTCGTTCTGCTTGCCTCATTTATACTATGGCTTTGGTACAAAACCTGCATTTGCTGGCGAGGCACGTGTGCAGTTTGATATCGAGCTCATCGTCGTAGAAGGTTGTGCGTCGGTGGAATGAAAACTCGCAGGAAACCCCCTCGTCGCTGATATCTGATAAATGGGGCCAGTACGTTAAATGGAGTTAACAAAGGGATAGTATGTGCATCACGTACCTGCGTAAATGGGCTCTCCATCTTCCAGCAAGAATTGGCAAAGTCTACAGCGAGCTTGTGTGATGCAGTAGTAAGGCGTTAATGGATATCCGGCGTTGGTCATGGCTGTTATGATGAAGATGCGACTCGGGGACACGTTTTATCAGCGGAATGATTGAATCAGAATAGCTCCGCCAAGGCCACCAGTAAGGTCAAGTCATCAGTGCTAACAATTTCTCTGCGAAGAAGTCTAATGCGGAGAGCCTCAATCGGGGATTTAAATTTGGCTTCACCGGTAGACCGAGATTACGGTTTCAACGGCGACACGGACACGACCGTAAGAATGTCTCATTCCAATAGCTTTCAATTCGTAGATGTCAGCGATAGCGGATCCGGACCCCGCTAGTACACAGATAAGCCGTCACAAGACAAGACACGCTTCCCATCTAGTGCGGGGTAATGTCGGTCTGCCCCGGACGGAGCCCACCGCTCTTCGCTCCTATATCGGGAAGGTTTCCGCTTCACCTATATCAATCTCTCATTTTCTTTACTTCCAACAACTAAAATCATTCACAAAATGGCCCCTTCAACTTCAATCTTCCAATCCGTCATCTATCCCGGCAACCACGACAAGTTGTCCGAACGCAAAGACACCCAGAACTTCATCGACAACAAACTCGTCTCTTCAAAGGCTACGCAATGGATCGAAGTTCATGACCCGACGACAAACAATGTCATCACGCGTGTTCCTGAAAGCACGAATGATGAACTCAAGGAAGCAGTTCGATCAGCCAAGGCTGCTTTTCCGGGATGGAAGAAGACTAGCATCATTAAACGACAGCAAATTATGTTTAAGCTGACGCATTTGATCCGTGAACACATGGATAACCTTGCTACTAGCATTGTCACCGAACAGGGAAAGACTTTTGCTGATGCAAAGGGCGATGTTCTTCGTGGACTGCAGGTCTGTGAGACTGCGTGTGGTATCACTACTCAACTCACTGGAGAAGTCCTTGAAGTCGCTAAAGACATGGAGACTCGCTCGTACCGACAGCCTTTGGGTGTAGTTGCCGCCATCTGCCCCTTCAACTTCCCAGCAATGATCCCACTGTGGTCTCTTCCTGTTGCAACAGTCACTGGAAACTGCATGATCATCAAGCCATCGGAACGTGATCCCGGTGCTGCCATGATGATCGCCGAACTCTGCAGAGAGGCTGGCTTTCCGCCTGGCGTTGTCAACGTCGTTCACGGATCAAAAGACACCGTCAACTTTCTTCTCGACGAACCCGAAATCCAGGCCATTTCTTTCGTTGGATCTAACAAGGCTGGAGAGTACATCTACCAGCGAGGCTCAGCAAATGGAAAGCGTGTACAGGCAAACCTTGGAGCAAAGAACCACGCACTTCTAAGCCCAGACGCCAACAAGGCTCATGCGCTCGATTCAATCGCTGGCGCTGCCTTTGGAGCTGCTGGACAAAGATGCATGGCATTGAGTGTTTTGGTCACGCTGGGAGACGCCAAGCAATGGCTGCCAGACCTTGTTGCAAAGGCAAAGAACCATATCGCTGGAAGTGGATTTGACTCAAAGTCGGATTTCGGACCTCTCATTACTCCCCAGAGTCGAGATCGATGTAACGCTTTGATCACGAGCGCGGAGAAGGAGGGTGCCAAGATTCTTCTTGATGGTCGAGGATACAAGCCTGAGGGCTTTCCAGATGGAAACTGGGTGAGTAATTGAGATTAGCGAGTATTCAGTGCTAACATGTCCAGGTTGGTCCTACTGTCATTGCTGGTGTTCGTCCGGACATGGAGTGTTACAAAGAAGAAATCTTCGGTCCCGTTCTTCTCTGCATGGAAGAAGAGACCCTCCAAGACGGCATCTCTCTCATCAACTCCAACGCCTGGGGTAACGGAGCTGTCATCTTCACCAACTCAGGCGCCAAAGCCTCTCTGTTTCAGCAAGAAATCGATGCTGGCCAGGTTGGTATCAACGTACCGATCCCTGTTCCTCTGCCCATGTTTTCTTTCACAGGAAACAAGCGCAGTGTGGCTGGAACAGGTCTTGCAAACTTTTATGGCAAGGATGGCTTGAGATTCTATACACAATGGAAGACTGTTACTTCTTTGTGGCGGGCGGATGATGCGAGTACAGGGGAGAAACTGACTAGTATGCCTACAAATATTTAGCTGCCATGGATGAAATATGGCTGCAAGTGAACATGGGGCTATGAACAAATAGACAAACATAGAAGCTTCATTTACCAATAAGCCATTTCATACAGAACAAGAAAAATCACTTTCTTTTCAGATGTGTCACTTTGATTCTGCGTAATAATTTTTGCATTCAGCTAACCGAGCAACCCAGGTATCACCTGTATAGTATAGCATTGTAATGTTTAATGCCGGGTCAATCCTGTGCAAGCACAAAGGGCGCCCTAACTGAAAGCTATCTACTCAGGTGCTGGTGAGATCAGAATCCGTTGTAGTTCGCTATCGCACTAGAGAGTTGGCTAACAGGTATCACCTGTACATGAAAGATAAGATCCATAAAACTTTTGTAGGGTTACAAACTCTTGGTTCAAGACCATAAATGCTTGGTGAACATTTGCTTGTAAAGAAATACCGGGCTATGAACACAAAGACGAAAGGTTTTAGGCTTTGACGGCAAAAGAATCATGAACCGTCATCTACTCAAGGGGTCAATGTACATTGAACAAGGAAGATGCAGCTGTTTTCTGACGTCGTATCGGTGGGTCACTGTCGCTGCTGAGTGCCATGAAAAATGCAGGCCACCAGCCATACGGGTCTCGACTGCAAATGACACACCTAACCACCACCGCACAAAGACGCAAACAGAGGACGACAACTTTCTCCCATATACAACGCACAAAAAAGCTACAGCTAGTCTGATTATTTCCAGTACCGTCCAGGGATGAACGCATACGAAAAGAGAAACATCATATTGCTTCACTTCAGAGAACGAAGCGAGTTGCAGGTGAGGGCTGTCACTACGGACATCTAGGAGGCTGTCGCGCCTACAAAGCCATCATACTGACACTGCCCTTTCGTCCAGATCTGAACATCCCCAACCACAACACTACCAACTCACAACACTACCAACTCACACCGTTCGTACCCTTATACACGTTGAGGCCTGTAACTGAGAGCTTCAGCACACAGAGCTTAGTACCCTTATACACTCCTATATCATCATTCAGTTCCCACCAAACCACCCATCATGAATTCTAAGAGCTTATACGACAAGTACAAGAAAGACAACAAAGCCGTTATTGGGTGGATCCTGAACGTGTCGAATGTATTGATAGACACACCGAAGGAGGGATTCTCAACAAAACTCACTATCAACACCACTGGAGTGATACGTTCTTCAGAGATCCTCTCAAGGGCAAAGCTGATTGTTGAGCGAAAAGTACCTGTTCCAGACTTCGTCTACCGATGGCTTCTGTCTGTCATTCACAAACGATCTCAGGCAAATCGGAGCTGGAAGGTAATGGAAGAGTCGAATCCCTACCTGAAACGAAGCAATGACAACCATCGAGCCTTCATTTCAACCTTGGAGGAGGCTTTCCGAGTTCTTGGCGGCGAAACATGGTTGTCATCTACGGACTCGGATAACAATCATAGTCCAGACTTTGATGCTCTTGCGGGCGCATTTTCTACCTTGACAGTGGATCAAATCGACGGGTCCAGCAACGACGGAAGCGCTCAGGGCTCTCCTAAGCGCAGCAAGTCACGACATGTTGGAAAGGGGAAAGCGAAAAAGAAGCCGAAGTCACAGAAGCCTCCCAAAGAAGTACCCCTCGAGTCAGTACGCTTGCTTGAGGCAGAGGAAGACAAGACCGAATACCTCATCGCGGTGGACGCTATGGTGAGGGAATGGATGGAGGCGCGAATCTTTGTTCATCATAACTGGGGAGAGGTGGCATATGGCGGATTCAACAGCGCTGCGGCAGCCGGTGTTTCCAAGATAGCCGTGGCAATGGCCAAGCGCACTGCTGCCACCATCTCCGTCGACTTTGAGGGATATGACAGCTACGAGAAGATCATTTCAATGATCAATGGCGGCCATTTTGACAAACCATGTGGAAATTTCAACATTGAGGTAATGTCTCCCAAGGGGAATCAACTTCAAGCCCTGGATGTACAAGAGCACTTCCTTATGCATGCATACATGTACCTAAAGGAGTTCCTCATCGACTTTCAAAAGAACCGTACCGGCAAGCCGACAAACAAGATGCAGAAACGGTTGAACAAGTGGAATCCCGATCTGGATCTGGAGAAAGTCACCTTACAAGAGAGATTAGCCTGGCGTCGTGATTATACCATCAAGTGGCTCTTCGATCTGGTAAATGTGTATTCGTCTACACGTGCCATAGGAGGAGAGAAACTTGAAGATGTTGACTGGTCTTTAAGTGGTCCTGTGGGGAGCCGTCGGTCAATGTTTGGGCTCAACGACTTTGCTGCAGCTATTACCACAATCGCGATGAAGAAACAAGGGTCAGACATTGGAAGGCTGATCGAGCCTCATCGTGTTTTCGAACTCCAACTTATAATCGATTCATTTACAGTCTCAAAAGGCTGGACCCTCTCCGCCCAAGGTCATATACTTCGGACACCGCCCCCCAAAAAACACTTTCAACCCAGGCGCGATATTGACATATTCCTCGGAAAAGGCACCACCCTACCCGGCTTCTGCGGGTCCATAGAACGTCTCCAGACACTCCTGGAAACTGGTAAGAGAATGAAACCATACCAAAAGACTTTCGATACCCTGGAATCTGCACGACAAGAGCTCGCTACGCTTGGAGAATATAACAATGGAAATGAGAGTATGCCACCCTCGCAGTTCGCCCAAGGCGGCTCGAACGGGTTTTATGACTACTCTCCGTATCTCTGTGGCGCTGCACTCGAGGAAGCTATGGGGATAGCATTCAGAACGATCATGAAGCATTGGGACGACATGCCGGACACAACGCTTCTGCTTACCCTCCAGAGGGTACTCTACAACTCAGGTTACCTACAAGAGCCTGTAGGGTTATGTAAAGATCTGGAATGGCTTCTTCAAGAAAGCTTTTTCGAGGCAGATTATATCAAGTACTTCCAAAAGGCTAACCACCCAACGAGTATCCGACGGGTTTCGCTTCTGACGGCATGTCAGGATGCCTCTTGGAATGTCTCAGCCATTCCTGACGAGCGAGTTCCTTTTGCTGGAGGGCTATTTACTTATCGAATCGGCCAAACAAAGAGAGTCACTGTTTCGGAAAACAATACACGCCTTGAAAGAACACCACTTGTAAAGCGAGCCTTGAAGTCCGGCTACACCGAGGCTCAAATCATGGGCGTAGCCGACTTCCCACTGTTTGATCTCTATAGACAGTCACAAGGATCCTCTAGCGGGAGCTCAGCAGGCAAAGAACTAGACGTAAACCTTTTTCTTGCCTTAGTGAGACAAGATCTTGCCTATGATATAAGTGGATCTATCAATTCGAATCGAAACAAGCCATTCTCGACTTTGAACTATGCAAGTGTCACTTGCTGGGTCCAAACAGTTTTGTTGGCCATGGAGAAGCGTCTACGTGAGGCTAAAAGCCTGTGTATACCGGGCAAGGGAAGATACAAGGACAAGAGACTCAACATGGTGCACCGTGCGATTGAGAAATTGGACATGGAATCTTTAAAAGTCATGGCTGAAGTCTTGAATAGTCATCGGTGTGATTTCGAGTCATATGCTTACTGGGAGGACGTGGACTGGGAAAAAAAACGGGAGGATGCCAAAGAGAAGGGCATCGTATATAAAAGTGCATTTATGGTCAAATAGATGGGAAAACTGCGGGTCCAGAAGATAAAACAAGCTGTCAGTAATGGATTGGATTATAAGTGTGTTTGTAGGCAGATGATAGCATAATAAGATCGCGTCTCGGTAGGTTGGGAACTTCAAAGTAGTAAACTTCAGGCTGTACGAGACAACAAAATATTGAAATGACGACTTAGCCTTTGGAATGTTTGTTCACTCGCAGCCTTACCATCAACAATATCCATGGTTTGACTTTCAGTCCTGAAGATTGGCCAAGAACACATCTGCCTTGCCACCAACAGAAACTAGTTTCAATAGCTAACCTAGATCTCGCCAAGTCGGGTTTACAAGTGGAAACGAGCCTCTTCGGGTTTAGCCAGGTACTGGAATGTGTCGTGCTGTTGCAGCTCCGAATTCCATCATGAGATCTATTATTATCGTACTAGGCACTAAGGCGTATGTGTGTTAGGGAAGACACCGGTTTTGGCGTTAATTGGTTGAAAGGCCAAGAAATATGCATCATTCTTTTCGACCCAGGAAGCTGGGTCTCGGATTTCACGATCCTAGCGCGTTACTGAGTTTTCGCTGTCTATTGTTGTATGAGAACGGTCGTCAATAACGCCACAGCAGCAAACGTCGCATTCCAGAACTAATTTCCAGGATGATTCCTGACAGATAATAAACTATTTGACTGCTGGTCTTGTCGCATTTACTGTGGCTCTCTAGTCAATTCGCGAGACTCTGCATTATGGCGAGACTGCAACCTCTTGTGATATTGGGCGTAGCTGCACTCTTTTACAAACTCACCACAGCTCAGTCGCTTGAAGATTTACCCGAATGCGGAGTAGGTTATCCCTCTATCAAAGCTTTCCCAATCGGCTAATAGTTTTCTAGATGAATTGTGTAATTAAAGCTTTGCCATACCTGCATTTTCCAATTCGACACCAGAACGGCTTTGTATAAATGCAGATTCTGCTGTATTTATGGGCGACTGCTTGTTACAGGATTGCCCCATAAACGACGCTTTACGTGCGAATCATTGATATATAGAAAGGTGCGGAATACTGATGCCGATTGTGTAGAAGCCATGAATATTTCTGCGACTCAGTGTGGCCTTTCGCTCCCATCGCGCAGCGACGTCCTGAAACTACACATCACCATTCCGGCAATGTACATTCTTGCAATGATAAGCTTCTTCCTCAGGATGACATCAAAAGTTTTGGAAGACTCGAAATGGAGTCACGGCGATACTTTTATCATACTTTCTGTTGTGAGTGACTTGCTCAGCGGTGGTGTAAATTGACAAACCTAACTCACGAAAGGCATTTTTAATCCCGCAGATCGTCATTATACAATTCAGTCAGTTTGCCATTTAGGCTAAGTCCAAGATTTACTGACAGTTTCGCAGTGGTTACTCATGGCATTGGTAAGGCAATATGGACGTTGGGTGCAGATGGTGTTGTGCGCATGTTCAAGGTATTTATTCACAGACCTGCAGTCTAGCCCCATTCTGAACGCTCTCCAAACAGCTATTTTTCTTTCAGCAGCTCAACTATTTTCTCATATTAGGGCTGGTGAAAGCTTCTATCTTAGCCTTTTATCTCGGAATATTTCCCGACCACAAATTCCGGATCACCGTCTGGCTTACTCAGTTCTTCAACCTCGGTTCGACGATGGTGTGCATTATTCTCATGCTTTCATTAAGGCAGCCAATTTCATTGAACTGGGATCGTTGGATGGATACATATCCTCTGGGCAGGATCAAGAGTCAAATGTTGTTGTTTCAGTCTCATGCTGTCATAAATATCGTCTTGGATATTTGGATGGTGGTAATTCCCATGACGCAACTTTATCACCTAGGTCTTAAACTACGAAAGAAAATTGGTGTGATTGCTATGTTCAGCGTCGGACTTCTGTATGGATTTCTCAGGACAGCTTTCCCCCTCCATTGACAGGTACTAACTAAACATCAGCCTCGCTGGAGTGAGTGTTGTGGGACTCGTCTTTCTAAGGTCGTTTCTAACGAGGAAATATGATGCAGGTAAATATTTCCCTAATTCTTGTACTGCTTTGATCTAACCGATCTAACCATTGTAGAAGAATCGGAAGCTACGAAAGCCGTCATGTGGTCTACGATCGAACTTTGTGTGGGGATCATGGTTGGGTGTATGCCTAGCATACGTCATCTAATACGGAAAATCGTCTCTGCAGTGTACGGTACCAAGTCTCACGAAGCATCCAGTCCCGTCTTCAGACAGCGGTCGCTGGAGCATATTTCAGATGCTACTACTGTCGTTCCTACTCATGAAGCAAGGAGTGAGCCGGTTTCTGGTTGTTTCAAGAGTTAGGGAATTGCTGTTAGTCTTACTACAGCCACGAAACTACGCATTATAATGCATTAAATATCGATGATGTTCAAGTATTTCTTTATGGGCGGGGTCATCTTGGCAGAAGACTTGGCCAAGCACATTCCAACACTTGGACGAGGCATGCAACCATTCTCCAGGCTTATTTAAAGCGCTATGGGTATGGCAATGATTCAGAGCTGCCCAGCTCGTTAGTGACATAAACCAGCGGCCACGCGCTAACTCATTGCGTTACACAAGTCCACGTGATCAATCAGACGCGATTTGCATCTCGAAAAACAAAGCGTAGAGCTTCACGGCGTGCCCCCTCAGAACCTCTCCGGCCTATCTCCCAACTCGAATGGCGCCTCAAAACCTCTATCTCTCTTACAAGAGAGACACAAAGTATCTTATTTACTGGATGATCAACTTATCCAATCACCTTCTTCGGTCAATCAAGCGAGAGTCTGAAGTCTCACTCAACACAACTGGCGAAACCACAGTGAATGGCTTGGTCTCAATGGCCACCATCATCTCTCAACAGAATGAGCCAATCCCAGATGTGATTTATAGACTGTTCAAATCTATCATCCAAGCGCGATCGTTGGTTAGCAGTACCTTCCAGCAGTTTATGGGGCCTGAAACAGACGAAGATCTCAAACGAAGCAACCAAGGCCACCAACACGTCATCAACACTCTTCAAAGCGCATTCCGAATTTTAGGTGGCGAGGAGTGGGAGAAGTCTCACACCGCAAGAAGCGAAGAGCCGAAAGAGGACATTGAACAGATCATATTCTCCAACAGATTTCAACAACTGGCCGTCAACCAAGACAAAGGCTCGAGCGACGAAGAAGACGACCCCACCTCCCATACTACAGCAGCCGCGCGAAAGGTCTCACAGAAGCGAAAGGGGAAGAAGGGCACAAAGAACAAGAAGTCGAAAAACCCGAAGAAAGGCATGAAGCAAGACACCAGAAACGCCGCGAACGACGAAATACCCATCGAGAGCATTCGGATCATTGAGGATGGTACCGAGAGCGATCTTATCACAGACTACTTTGTCGCTGTCTTCTCAGCCGTCAGAGAATGGGCAGAGCTTCGGGCTTACATGCAGGATCTTTGGAAACAGGTGGCATATGAAGATCTCAACAGCGCTGTCGCAGGAGCCGTATCCAACTCGGCCATATCTCTCATCAAGCACACCAACATAGACATCTTTGTTGATTTCCCAGGGCACGACACTTACGAGACTATTATAAAGACAATCACGCGCAGCAATATTGACGAAGCCCAAGAGAATTTCGGAATGCAACGCTACGGTAGGGTTTTCGACCCCCAGACATTAACGGTGGCAACTACCGATGTAAAGGAACAGGTTCTCTTTTATGCCTATAAGGACCTCAAGGACTTCATACTCGACTTTCAGGCCAACCGCAGCGGCAAGCCCACGAAGGCGATGCAAGCCAAAATAGCCAAGTGGGATCCAAACTTCGATCTACAGAAGGCGACAAAAGAGGAACGAGTGAGCTGGCGGCGCTGCTATACCATCAAGTGGCTCTATGACCTGGTCAACGTCTATTCTTCTGTTGTGGTCCAGGAAAACGCGATGAAAGGAGGGAAGAATGTTTATGAGAATGTCGACTGGTCAGCGAACGGTCCTTGTGGAAAACACCGACGTATCTTCGGCCTCAATGAATTTGCTGGGGAGATCACCTCCATGGCAATGAAAAAGCCTGGAACGGACATCTCCAAGGCAATCTATCCTCACCACGTCTTTCAGATGCAATGCATTGTTGACTCGTTCACTGCTTCTCGCGGCTGGTCGGTGCAGGTCATGGATGGCCACGTTCTTGAAGCACCAGCAAAAAACTTCCGACCGACACGAGACATCGACCTCTTCCTCAATCGAACTAATGAGCAAGATTATGGCCACACACTCGACCTTTTTGAGTTGTTCCTGGAACAAGGCCGCAAGCCAGGCCAATTCCGGGACTGTTTTGACCTTGTCAGACTCACCCGGAAGGACTTTCTCGACTTTCTCGGGGAGCACAAGTACAGCCATGGGCTAGAGACTATCCCACCATCACGCTTTTCAGACCACAGCGCAAACGGTCTCCACGAGTTCTCACCATTTCTTTGCGGCGTTGGCTTAGAGGAAGGTCTTGAAATAGCCTACAGGCTGGGCATGATGCTTTAGGAACGCACACCCGAGCTTTTGGTATTGATTCATCTCCACAACGCCGCCCTTCAAAAAGGTTATCTTGCTAAGCCTGTTGGATTATGGACAGCACTTCAAAATCTGTTTGTGGATACATTCTTCGCAGAAGGGCACATTCCAACTTCAGCATTCAAGGACGCTCTGCTTACGAAAGTGGGACAACCGGGCTTTTGGCAAGCCCGGGCTGACAGAGACGCGCGCCAACGCATAACCCGACCGTCCGACGACATCCACCAGACTTGGGACCTCAAGAAAAACCGGGTGTTCAAAACTAACTCTATGCTTACCACCTATCGAGCATCGGGGTGGAATCCAGGGGTTATCCCTGACGAAGAGCTCCCAGTTACCAGCAACCTATTCTTTGAGCGCATACGTAGGGTCAAACGACTCAGTGACTCCCAACTTGAAGACAATGCACTCACCCGTACTGCCCGAGCATCTCAAGGGACCGACAAGGACATCATTGAGTACTTGGATGGTCTGATTGATGTCCCGAAACCATCGATTTTCGACGAGGTGATAAAAGAAGCCTTTTTCGATGACTCACTTTTTACCTCAGATGCTTTTCCGGGATACAATTACCTTGAGTTGGCGAGGCGTGACATTTTGGCTGACGTGGCTGGTTATAAGCCTCTGTCAGGTTTCAGGTTCATGGGTGTTATCAATTGTCTAATGATAATATTCACCAAGTTGGAAGAGCAGCTCAGCGAGGCCAAGAACCCGGCGTTCCGTGAGGTCTATGAGAAGCCCGGCCCATGGCAAAAGGAGAGGAGGGTTGGTCTGGCCGTGCTTGCACTCTCCAAGGGAAATGAAGAATGTTTGAAGATCGCGGCTGATGTATTCGACAAGAACCGCGTTAATTTAAAGCCCTATGTCTACTGGGGGGGTCTGGAAACGGAAACGCGAGATGCAGAATTCTACAAAAAAAAGTTTGTTCTAGGTGCGAAGTGTACCGTCATGTAAGCAGAAATGGTCTTCGGATGACAACGTCTTGCTTTGTCTAGAGTGCTAGATAGGATGTTTGAGTTTACGAGCAATTGAACAAACAATCCAAGCATGAAACACAACACATATCTCCAAATATTTTACTACCAAGATTCCCCAACCGTTCGTATGTCTGTTCCCGCTTAGTTGTATTCTTGCAACCATAATGGGGCAAGTTAACCTTCATCTGATGCTCGATTTTGATCATACATGCTCTCAAGCAATTGCGATATCGGCACAAGTCAGATAAACCTGAGGAGTCTGGAAGGCATTCCACTTGAAGGACAAGAGAGTGTGGTTCGAGACATAGTCCGGGATCTTGATCTTGGAAGATACAGTGTAGCCACCAGCGATAGAGGTGTAGCACGAATTGATCGGTGCGTTGTCAACACCACGGCATCCCTTTCCATCTGCGTTTCCATCGAAGGACTTGCAGGTGAACCAATCATTACGCCAGCAAGGCTGACCAGAAGAGTAGTCAGGGCTATAATCGCACTTCTGGCCATCGACATTGGTGCATGGAAGAATGCCCTTCTCGAAGCAATCCTCAGCTGCTTGCTTCTCAGCCTCGGTGGGAAGGTAGTCAGGGTTGAGGAACTTGTCAACAATGTCCTGATTCTGGCAAATGCGATAGGTGTACATGCCTCCATGGTCGCCGTTGTTGTCAACGCACCACTGGACATCAACCACCTGGCCAGGCTTGTAGGTAGCGATTGGCTTTTTGCCCCAGTTTGCACCGGGTTGGTTGTAGTCAACACTGACTCGAGCGTTGTAACCGCATGGACCGGTTCTTCCGACTTTGGCAGAATCAAGATTTGGCCAAGCTGTGACTGGCTCCAAGATGGTACACTCAGGGCATGTGTCTGGACCGGCCTGTTGCTTGTTAGTTGGAGTCATGGGTAGAAAGAAGGACTCTTACCTTGGCATTGAGACCAGTTCGACTCATCGGGTTGCTAAGGTATCCGTGTCCATACACGAGGGTGGACATGGAAACAAGTTGGAGAGCTTGACGGGTGTACATCTTGATGGTGTCGGCTTGAACTGCCTGTGAGTATTGATGCTACTATCTATTCTGTAGCTATTGCTGTTCTTTTATACACATTTTGGCCTGTGTGACTTCAGACGAGGTCACTGTAGCATGATGAAGATCTTGGCTAATTTCTCGTCGGTCCGGCTATGCTACGTGATCAGAAGACTTTTTCAGGTCTTTGAAGCTTCTATGACCATCCGCGATGATTTCTCGGCCATTAAGCGGAATATTGAATTCTTACAGAAAAGTTATTCCACCTATAGCCTAAATGCCTCCATGTAAAGAGGTGTCCTTCCGTCACGGTTCAAGTCCCAAAAGAGAAAGCACATGCCACGGGCTCAGCACTTTTTGCAGTCTGAGAAAAAGACATGGAGGTATCATGACTACATGGAAGTAATCTATTTTTTTGCAAATGAAGTAAAAAGTTCTTTAGGGTCGCATCGTTCGGTCACGGGCCGAATGCGTGCATATCCAAGATGAATGCCAAGGCCGATGCACACAAAACCATCGGCTACGACCTTTTTGAGGGCCATTGGATCTGAATATCGAGCGGAGTCTCCGCCAAAACCTGGGGGCATCGGGGCCTTTCCGCTACCCCAGTATGATCTGCATGTAACCCTTGGTATGTGATCACATGTTGCTGGTTATTGAGGTGCACATCAATGAGAACCGTGCAAGCCGCAATTATCTCCTGCATACATTTAATACGTCGGATCCTTCAATGCTTGGGGCGTTGTTGGCTCAGAAGGAGACGCAGACCTTCGCAAATCCCGTATCATATGCAAGGCACGAGATTGATACAAGCATTCGAGTCCTTCATAAAAGCTATGGAATATCAAGCAACTATTCTTCGGAATACCCCGCGTTCTTGTCGATCACCACCACGTGGCGGCGACATGTCGGCCTCTCTCCAGAAATCGGGCCTCTATCGGGGATCTAACCTTATATGCTAGTCTGGGGACTCCAGGCTGTTTACGTCGGAATTCGCTTAGGTGTTTATAGACAATATCATCTGCAAGGAGCCAACCTCTTTTATTGAAGATGAAAAGTAGTGCTCCACTAGTATTACGTAAAGGTGTTCAGGTCTATCGTTTATTCTGATATACAAAGTTTCTGTTCCAGAGTCTTAACTTGAACCGAGGGCGATACCAGGACTGTTACGTCATTTGAATTCGGTTATGTGGTCGGATAGTGAGGCGGTTTCACTGCAAATTTAGCCCACCCAGACGCTCGCTACCAATGTTAGCAGATTCTCTTATAACTCTTCTTTAGCTTTACACGCTATATAAAGTTTATACACGCGTTTATACATATTATAAGTAGCTGTCTATGGGCAAAAACGAGAGTTGAGCTCACCTTCCAAGCCACTATGTGGGAAATTGAATTACTATTACTATTATAGTAATTATATCAATAGTTGTAACGGGTTAGGCTTGCTTACAACAGCAATTACGCAGATCTACGCCACGACCTTTTCCATGTTGGGGTTAACTATATATTGACTTTAGTTCAACTTTAGTGGTGACATCAGAATCTCCTCAATTCTCCCTCTACCATATTCCCATTATAATCCATCTTGCTCTTCCTTTATCCATTATGAGCCATGCGTATGCCGTCGCCCGGTACGATGCGATGGTTACTTCTCAGCGACCTTCACTTTAAGGATCATGACCTGGATCGGATACGGCAGACAGGGCAATGGATCGTTGAAGAGGCGGAGCGAAACCAGATTGGACGGGCTGTAGTATGTGGCGACCTACTGACTGACCGAAAGAAGCAGTTAACACATGTACTGTCTGAGTGTTACCGTTTCATTGGCCTCCTCAATGATGTCGTGCCGCGAGTTCATATCGTGCTTGGTAACCATGACCTCGCCTACCGACGCGACTACCAAACCACGGCTCTTAACGCCCTAAATATGAAACGCCTAGCCCCTTATGTGTCGCTACATAGCGTTGTTGCTCATCATGAGTGGGATGGCCGACGCGTTTTGTTGCTGCCGTTTCGCGAAGAGCAGAATGAATTGACGGAAGCTGTGGCTGCTCTGGGTGCTGGTGAAGCGAGCGAAACAGTTGCCTTTGCCCATCTCGCAATCAACAAGGCCATCACGCAGCGGTTTATGGTTGGAACTAATATCAATAATCCTTGCGTGGCGAACTCTGTTACGCACCGCGGTTTGACGGGCCCGGATAAGTTTGCTTCTCTGGCCCGAACATTCACAGGACATTTTCATAGCCATCAGACCATCACCCAAGAAAGGTTTGACAACAACAACACCAACCTACGAGGGAGCGTCACGTACCTGGGCTCGCCATTGCAGTTGAACTGGGCTGACCTCTACGACATGCACCGGGGCGTCGTCCTATTCGATCCGGTGACGCTTGAGCACAGCCTACTTGTCAATCCTCATGCCGTCGGTTACATAACAGCTGATATAGAGGAGGTCCTGGGCGACCAGGTCGACGAGGCCACCGTGATGGGCAAGTATGTCATGCTCATTGGAAAGCTTACCCATCTGGGGTACGCGAAAGCTCGTGAGAAGCTTCTCTCACTGGGAGTGCGAAGTGTGCGGGACTGGACTCCTATGGGTTTGACTTTAAAAACTAATCGGTCTTCGTTCGGCGGCCTTGGCGCGTCAGTGCCGGCAAGTGATGCCGCTGTCCAACCAGTAGAGGAGCTCGTAACAGATGAGGCAGGCCTATCCGCAACAACACACGAAATTTCGAGTTCTGATCTTGCGGTCGGACCGCGTAACGAAACACTGCATCTCATTTCTGAGGCACGTGGATATGTTGAGTCGCTGTGCCTGGATGAGTCTCTTGTCTTGCGAAGGGACGAGTTGGTGCGGGTTGGCCAACGGATGATCCAGGTCTCCCGCGAGGTCACTGACGAAGATGACATGAGCAAGATTAACTATCAAGATTTCCTCGATACAACATCCCAAATTATTGGAACAAGAACCACCACGAAGCTGGCCGGGTCCTCGACTCACGTCTTCGTCGCTGAGCCGCGTGCGCTTGTGATTACCAACTTCCTCGGTGTGCAGAACACCATCACCATTGACTTCCAACGAGATCTCCCACGCGGATTGATCTTCTTGGTTGGTGACAATGGATCTGGGAAGAGCACCTTGATCGAGGCCATGGCATGGTGCCAGTTCGGGCAGTGCATTCGCAGCGGGGTGGCGGTCAACGACGTCGTCAACGACAGCGTAGGTAAGAACTGCTGCGTAAAACTGGAATTCGCCAACGGATACACAATTGCACGATATCGCAAGCACAAAACCTACAAATATCGCGTCATAGTCTTGCGCCATGGCGAGCCGCAACCGCATCTCGAGCAGCCAGACCCCCGCACAACGCAAGAGGGTATCAATGAGCTGCTTGGCACCGACTACGATACATACGTCAAGACTGTCGTGCTAAGCCATGAGAGTGCAGTGAGCTTTCTGAACTCAAAAGTAAGCCGGCGGTACGATTTGATTGAAACATCGCTTGGGCTGTCGATGTTAAATCATTGTGGACAACTATCGAAGGGTCTGCTAAAGAACATCGATGCCGACATGGACAAGATGAAGTACAAACAGAAAATTTCGATACAGACAATAGATTACCACAAACAACGACTTCAAGACATGGAACGTACACAAAAGATACTAGAAGACGAGGCGGTAGAGGCTGTCTTATCTTCGGATGAAGCTAACCAAGTGTATACGAGCAAGAGAGCTCAGGTTCCCGAGTTGAACATGGACTTACGCCTTGAGATTTTGACTTTGGAGAGTGAGATCCAGATCAAGCAGGAGGGCTTACAACGTCTGGTGGGTTCTTATGCTCGTTTACAGGATCAGCTGCATGCCGAGTCGATGTCATGGCAAGGCCGCCTACAGCAGCAGTTAAGCCAAAGGCTTGATGCTATGGCTGCGGTTCACCCCTTCGGTATACGCAAAGTCTTCCACGCCACTGAAGCCTCAGTCGTCCATGCCCTATTAATGGCCGTGAGGAGGCTCTTGCGCATGTTCGGGATTCCAAAGAGCGACCCATGTGAAACGAGCACTCTAATTCATAACAAAGAGACAGCTATCAACAGTCTTCGCCAAGAGATTGAAGACAATACGTCACGATTGCAAACCCTCAAAGAAAAGGATATGAAGCAAGTCGCCACGGTTAACAAGCATCTCGAGGAGGCCGCCAAGGCTCAAAAGCATTGCGAAACTTTGAAGCAACAGGTTATGACCAAGAAAAGCGATATAGCCACGTATAAACGCCTAGCTGAAGACGAGCAATCATCGCTACATTCCCTCCGCTTAGAATGTGACGCTTTGGCCAAGAGGCTTGAAGAACTTGCCGCTGACCGCGAGCTCTTCGTCTTTTGGTCGTCTGCCTTGGCGAAGCGGAAATCTTCCTCGCCCAGCTCAATTACAAAGGCAGCGACCAACTTTCGCGAGCACATCGTCGTAAATTCACTATCGGAGCTCAACTCCCTTCTTGTGCAAGTCCTTACAGTGTTATATGGCGACACACGCCATGCGCACCTAGCAACGGGGATGTTACGGTCGCTGTTCGACTTTGAGTCGGCCAGCGATATGTCTGACACATCCTTTTCAGGATCCGTTCTTGATTCCAGCCTCGCTGTCAACTCCTCACTCTCTTACAACAAACGCTCTAGTGGCGAGCGGAAGCGTATCGACCTAGGCCTCTTCTTTGCATTGCTGCAACTAGCACGCGCTAGAAGTGCACACCGCGCCCACTACGTGCTTATCGACGAGGTTTTTGACAACCTAGACAAGGCGGGCCAAGCAGCTGTAGTGAGGTGGTGTAGTGTCATGTCCCGAGCGCTGGTCGGCTGGATCGTTGTAATTACACACAGTCAATTCTTAGTCGGACGAGATCTTGGGGAAGATGTAGGTAGGATTACAGTTGTGAAGGCAAAAATGGGACAGAAAGGTACGGAGTTGTTCATTGATGGGCGGATGATTGGTGAGGATTCGGATCGCAGCAGCGACGGACCAGGAAAAATGCAGAAAGCCTCTACAAGCAATTCACGTTAAATGTGAAAATGGGCTATGCGAAGAATGACAATGGTGTGCAACTACATATCAGATGCGCATTAAATAGCTAGAGTGTCTCTGTCAATCATTATTACCCTCTGCATCCAGGTGGAACATTATTATTGAAATTGACTTCTTTGTTCAAGTACCTCGAATCTGTGAAATGGAAGGCGCTCATGCGAAAGCAGGCACAGTCACCAAAAGAGGAAATCATCCCAAAAAGGAAAGCTTTTATGAAGTCACCAAGCGGTGAGTGAATTATTATTGAAATGGGTCATTAACAGGATATTCAGAGTCTTTGACGCTGCCAAGTCTTGGTGTTGAGGCAGGGTTTACTTGGCAAGCGAATGACATCATTGACCAGGAACCACCCGATCGCCACATTGCGCAGCCAGAGATTGAGCAACACGTAGAAAAGAAGGCCATTCCAAGGCAACCCTGGACAATTCTGAAACACAGCCCGGGGCTGAGAATATGTTTCAAACCTGATTTCACCAATTTTCTCAAATATTAAATACGTGCATTGAATGACTGTTTCACGAGATCTCGATAATTCCTTATACCCAAAATGCGCCAATCGTTTTTTTATCGTTTTTTATGCCTTTCAGGCCTTGCTCAAGGCATCGACCTCTCCTCAAAACGCGGTCTTGCATATAAGGGAGATGACCATAAATCCGATAACGACCTTCTTCTATCCAACAATTCCGAAATCGCTTGGTACTACACATGGTCACTCTGGCCCAATGGTCAACTTGGGAGTTCCCTCCCCTTTGTGCCACTGATTCATGGGCTTGATGATGCAAAAGACAAAGAGCTAGAAAAACGACTCGACGGCCTTCCCGATTCATCAACTCACCTTCTTACCTTCAATGAGCCCGACGGTGAAACGGACACCGGCGGAAGTTCAATATCTGCCAAAGATGCAGCTAAAGCCTACATGGAAAACATCGTTCCTCTGAGGAAAGCAAAGCGCAAGTGGTCAATCAGCCATCCTAGCGTTACTGGTTCACCACGAGGTCTTGAATGGCTACGCGACTTCAACGAGTCATGCTACGACATTGACGACAATGGCTGCCCGACAGATTTCGTCGCTGTGCATTGGTACGGCGACGCAGGTGGTCTTCAAAACTGGCTTGGAAGTCTGCGCGAGTTTTACAATGAGACCGCGCCTGATGCGCCATTCTGGATTACGGAAATGGCACTCCCGAAAGAAGATGAGGACGCGACATTTAATATGATGAATGAGAGTCTTTCATATCTTGACGGTGCCAAGGATGTTGAGGCTTATGCATGGTTTGGTGCGTTTAGAACAAATGATGCGAATGAGTGGACTGGAAAGAGTGTGTCGTTGTTTGACAAGCATGGTGGTCTGACAAAGCTTGGTGCTGAATATTTGGGTGGTGAAGCGAAGGGCTTTGAGGAGGGCCAGTCGAAGGGAAGCATTCAGACTCCTTCCAAGAGTATCATGCTGGTCATGATGCTTGCATCAGCTGTTTTCTTGTGGTGATATTAGATGAGTACACGATATTATACGATAGACGATACTAGATAGTGATACCAAATTATGAAGGCAAGGATTTATCATGAGAATCGCTAGTAAAAGTTGTTTAATCGTGATGTTCACTCCTCGAATTCGGACAATGATGTGGACCCGTTGTGTTCTCAAACAGGCACGATCGGCGTTTAAAGCTGGCCTGAGTGGTGGAATTATTAGAACCGTCACCATTCTACCATCTGAATTTACCGTGAACATAGGAATCGGAACCCATCAAGAAATTCTCAACGGCAAACCATTTAGTGGCAGCATTCGATTTACCTTTGCAAAAGCTTTAGCATAGAGGCTCAATTGTGATGAACAACCTCTAGTTTAAATTCACATACCAGGGACAGATTCCTATATGACAGTGAATTAAACTCTGGATTACAACACTTTTATACAAATTATTTCTGCTCTCAACATACTACCCTATAGATTCTCTAAGAATAAATATTGTAAGACACTCGTCAGTGCGTAGCTTGGTCCACTTCCGCAACGAGCCAGTCTTCTCAAGCCTTGTTCCAACCAGATGGAACCCAATCATACTACACAGACTTCACTAATGGATCATGAGAGCCACGTTTTTGACACTCTTGAAGTCGCTAGAATCTTGGTTCCTGAACTTAAGCAGATGTCAGTCAAGCTCAGACCACTTCGCATACAATGTCTCAACATGATAATCATCTCATGCTTACAGGTAGCATCTCGAAATGCAACCTGGAGCTTTGCAGCTTCTACTACAGGGTATGATCATCACTCTCATGACGTCAGACTTCTCCTCACGAGCTCGCAGACCCTTGAACAACGTTGCACTCAAGGATGTCCCCAACCTCGTCTAATTCCCCCGACTTTTGACAAACAATAAGCTTTGCGGCCCAATTGCGTCCATTCAGCCTGTAAAGCGCAGTAATTTCGCTCTTTCAGATATACTGTCGCACCAATTGCTCATCTGAGCTTTCACTAGTCACGATACTAATTGGTGGGGATGAAGCTCACAAACCACTGCACAAGTTCGGCACAACGTCTGCTTCCCACCAATCCTTTCTCGGTCAATAACTCGGCGTAACACGGCTGTTGAACCTGGAGATTCACATAACAGCCTGATTTCCCCCGCACGACGATCCCAATCCAGACTCACACAACCATGTCAACACACGTTCGCTAAGATTACCCGACCCAGCCGCACCAATGAACCTTTGGCGGAAAACCTGGGGAATATGTTAGCTCCAAAGCTACCCCAGGATCGCGTCGTTCCAACGGCTCAATGGCAAGTTCCTGGATGACAATAGACAGCCGCACCAGTCATTGATTCGAATACAAATCAGACGATCAACCGCAAGACCCTGAGTTCTTCAATTGGAGAGGGGTTTCGTTGGTGGAACTTATGTGGATTTTCCCGTACTGAGGATTGTGATCTTTGGCCACTTCTATAAAGCTTGGGGTTGCTGCTGTCTTTTTTGATCGACAGTCTCCACCAGACCACCGCAATCATGTTCTTCAAGAGTGCTGTCGTTGCTGCTGCTCTCCTCCCACTGGCCCTCGCTACCAAAGGCAAGGGTCCCGACAAGGATGGTAAATACTGGCTCAAAGGAGACGGTATCCAGGCTGCCTTTATTCCCTATGGCGCCTCCATCACCAACCTTCTGATCGACGATCAGTACGGTATCTCTCGAGATATCGTCGCTGGTTTTGACAATGCTACTCATTACAGCATTGACGAAGCGCATCCCCATCTTGGAGGTGTTCCCGGTCGATACGCCAACCGTATTCGAAACAGCACCTTTGAGATTGACGGCAAGAAGTACAAGGTCAAGCCCAACGACAACCCTACAAAGGAGTCCCCTAAGGGTGCAGATACTCTCCATGGTGGACCTGATGGTTGGGATTACCGCAACTTCACTGTTGTGTCCTACACCGATTCCAGCATCACTTTCTCCATTGTTGACCCTGATGGCAAGGAGGGTTTCCCTGGAGAAGTTGTCTCTTACGTCACCTACACTCTCACCGACATGGACTGGGATATCAAGATTGTCGCTCTTGCAACCACCAAGAAGACTCCCATCATGCTTACCAGCCACACCTACTGGAACCTTGACGGTTTTGCCAACAACGAGACAAACACTGTTTCCAACCATTCGCTTCACATGCCCTACGGCGGCCAGCGTGTTGCGACTGACAACATTCTCATTCCCACTGGCGACATCATTCCTAACAAGAAGGGATCTGTGAATGATTTCTGGAGCAAGCCCAAGATGATTGGTGACCAAGCGAACAACAAGGACTTGGAGAACAACTGCGGCTTCAACTGCACTGGATACGGTGAGTTTCTCAACTCAGTTCTTTCTGACACAGCTGACAATTATAGACACCTGCTACACCGTTAACCGCGGTCAACTTGGAAACTACGACTGGCGAACCGAGGGTCCTGTGGCTACCCTCGCCTCCTCTTGGTCAGGCATCCAAGTCGATATTTACTCTGATCAGGATGCTTTCCAGTTCTACAGCTGCACTCAGCAGAAGGGCGACTTCCCCCTCAAGAAGACCCAAGGTCTCAAGGATAACAAGGACTTCCCCCGAACTATTCCCAAGTACGGATGTGTTGTTCTTGAGGTTCAGGACTACATTGATGGAATCAACCACCCTGAGTGGATGAGAGATGAGAAGCAATTCTTTGAGCCTGGTGGCAACCCCTATGTTCTTCAGGCAAAGTACACCTTCAGCTTGAAGGGCAAGGAGTAGATAGCGTTGTGTAATAGTTGATGAATAGATAATATTGGAAGTCTGATCATATGAGGAGAGCACAAATATCCATCCTCCATTCGCGAATTTGCAGCGGAACAGGCGTCTGGTGATATGACTCTCAGCGATACGAGTATTGGATTCGATGGTGGGTTGAACTATGACAGTGATAACAATAGGAGTGATGGTGGTATAGAAGATGGGGTTGGGATGGAAATGAGGATGGGCTAATTGACGGGAGAAGTAATGAGTGGCCACTGGTCACCCTTTTGCCGGTCTACTATGTTCTTTTGACATCCCATCCAGCCCTCAGGTCACTTCTTTTTCCATATTGGGCCATACCTACATCTAAAGGTATCGCTCGCGCCACGTCGAGTCTAGACTTCCCTCATCTGTCTCCATCATCAAATGAAGTATGTTGAAAAGGGAAAGTATCTGACCGGAAATTCCTCAGTCACTTTGACAGTGAGTATCTACGCTGTGAATGAAATGCTGCTCTTCATGATCCGACGGTAGAGTGAAGGCATGGTACTGGCGATTTGAAGCGATATTAAACCTTGATGCAGGGTCTCTTCGTCTTCGTCTGCAACAGCTTTGATATCACGGCGCCAAACATGATAAAGTTAGGTCGATCAATGCTCGGACCCCTATTGTTACAAACCAATAGGTTGAAGAACAAGATGGAACGGGCTGATGAAGGCGACGCAGACAAACGACAATATTGAAGCAGTATTCCACAAATGGCGTGGAAGACCACCAGGCTCAATATCTCACAAAAGAGGGGTTCTGGCGAAAGCCTCGGCGCAGGAAACGAGTTCCAGCCCCAGACCACCAGCTTCAATTCTTACGCTGCTCTTTTCTTGTTCATATTACTCTCCTCTTATGGTGGGCCTGCTTGATGGCGCCTTGAATTGGCCTATTATTTATTCTGCTTAAAAATAGGCTGTTTACAGCTCACGCCATTTCGTCACCAGCACAACGGCTGAATTATTGTGGCATTTATTATTGTAAGCTTCAAGCCCGCTGATATAAGACCTATCCAGGTATTGGCGGTGGGAAACTCAATGCGTATTGTTTGATCATGCTGACATCATCCCTTTCGTGATTTGCCAAATGAACTCCCTGTCCGTGACAATGCGGAGTAAGAACTAAGACCAAGGTTCGAATGGAAAGATATATGAGGCAAGTTCCGCTCTCATCTTTTCTTTCTTCCCCAAGCCAAGGCTTGATAGATTTGAGTCTGAATCCCGCTGACGAACGGAAGTTTTAATGATTGGCTCTACAGTTGACTCTAGGTGCCAGATTTGGAATCATTGAAAGAACTTTGAGAATGGCAAAAGGTATATATATCCTCCTAGAACCCAACACTGATTGCCCTCTTAGGTTTATCCTTCTGGAGCACTTTCAATATCAAAACATTCCAAGTCATCAATCTTTATCTTACCCCTCATAATGGCCTCAACAACCCACGGATCTTGCCTATGTGGCGCATGTGCCTATTCATATACCGACGAGCCAGTGATGAAAGCAAGCCATTCACCGTCCAGATCTATATCAAACTGTTAATCTTCTCTAGGCTCTCTGTTACTGTGGTCCATGCCGCAAGATATCTGGCGGCACCAATACGACCAATTTCGCCGTCCCCTCGGCCAACTTCACACTCACTAGCGGACAGCCTAAACAATTTTCACTCAATCACGAATATGGTATGGTGCTGGACATTTTCTTCTGTGCCGATTGCGGATCGACTCTTTGGAAGGAGGCTACCGCACCGCAGTTCAATGGTCTCAAGGTGGTCCAGGCGGGAACTTTGACGGATGCAAAGAAATTGGAAGGGACGATTCATGCTGAATTCTATACTCCTGGGAGGGCATCTTGGATTGTACCTCTTACTAATGCGGAACAGAAGGAACAATTCTAGTGCCAAGGTTTCTGGTGCATGATTCTCGTCATAGGAGCGCTGGATGCTTATATATGTACAGGACGGTGAAAGGAATTACTGCTCAGAATGAATGACAACAATTTCTGAAAGCGCCTCTCTTGTGCTCTCAATCTCCTCAGCGAGCTCATATTTCTAATGTTTCAAAAAGAACATTGTGTTTCTATGTTTCAAGGTTTACATGTTGTGCAATATAGACTAGGTAAGGAACTGTTTGTCCAATTAATAGAGCAAGCTCACATGAGGGTCGGTAGATTATTCTTTACTCTTGAAGTAGCAAGCTGCTAGACCCTGCACGATTAAATTATAATTATAAAAATTAATTAATATATTATTATAAAATTATAAACAACTTAAGTTTATTTATGTAATATATTAAAAATAACTCAATAAGTTTAATATATTTACTGGGCTTTTATAATTATAAAGTAAGTCTACAGTAACTTGAGTTGTAAAATACTAAGTCCTAAAGCTTCTATAGGCTCTCTGGGTCTCCAGGCCTACATTTAGCAGTAGAAGTTAGATAATAGGGAGTCTAAGCGCCGTCGTTTAGACATTTGGTAAGCCCAGGCGACCCCTGTTAGAATTGAAACGTAGCAAACGCTTATGTTAATAAGGTTAAAAAAAAAACAAGGGAAAACAAACCCTTGGCATTCGGAGTTTCAACCACTCGTTTCAACGAGACATCAAACGCTAGGGTCTCACGGAACGGAATAGTGCGACGGCTGTTGTGTCTGGACGACAAATTGAGAGTTCTTAGTATCCATTCTCGCGTGCACACAATTGGTAGCTATTTAATCTATTTCTGGGGTTACAGACGGGTAGAGGTATTTTTAGACCTTGCATCTATCTCAAGCCATGAAACAGCTGAAACATCAACGGCAAGGCTGGCTGGGGTCGCGTATCAACCCTGTGACTTAGGCTTAATCCTGTTGCCAAATGGGTTCCCCGAACAGTGTCATATCCTCAGGGACGGTAACTTGTTTAGATATTGCGTTGGGTATAAAAGCACGCCGTTTCCCTGCTATTTGTACTCTTCATATCACGTTCAAATCAAATTCATCAACAGCCCCAGTCTTAGTACAACTTCTCTAACACATTATTCTCTTAATGCATCCCACTATTTTTCTAGCTGGCCTAATTGCGGTCATCCCTGCTGCCCTGGCAGAGGAGCTCAGTGCAGACGATGTACCATCCGCATGCACGACAATCTGCAAGCCCATTGTCGATCTCACCAATACATGCGACATCGACCCCAAAGAAGCAGATAATGATAACGACAAAAAAGACAAACTGCGACTCCGTCAAAGAAGCAAGACTGAAGAGAGTATCGAGGCGAACTGTATTTGCACAAATAAGAGCTTCGACGTTGCTGCCGTAATGGCGCTCTGCGCAAGCTGCATGGCTCAGAACAGCCAGGATACGAAAGGTATAATAAACTCGGACGTTCATGGGTTGCTTGATGCAGATGACTAACACTTGGAATAACAGATGTCGATAAGATTATGTCGCAATGCTCCTTCACGTCTACTTCATACGTGCGCTCAGCTACGGCCATAGTCTCAGACATTCAAGTTCAGGCAACGAAGCCAGCCACGACTGTGACTGGGCCTTCTGATTCTACATCCACCGCTGGTGCCTCGTCCTCCACTGCCTCGGCTGATAACGGTGCCGGGAAGATGGCCGTTTCTATTATAGCCGTTGCATGGGCCGGGTTGGTGTTGCTGTTTCAATTCTAAAGAAGGTTTGGGGGGATCGGAAGTGGCGTATTTGTGATGAATAGAATTAAGTCTGTTTGCTAGGTAGTTAAATGTTTCTTACCCGCAGCGGTCATGGCATCATAGCAAGGTTGTTACCAATCTCAATAACTACCCGAGCCATTACCTGGCTGAACCAACAGCGTTAAGTTATCTATATGGGCCTATCTCCATTAGCCCCTTGGGTCTTAGATGCCACAATAAAGTAGGGCCTTACCTAAAGGCGAAACTGAACTGTTAACCACAATCCCGATGGGCAGATTCCTGAATGTTGAGATGGAATTCGACGGTGAGGCTCTGGCGCTAACCAGACGCTAAAACCCCCCGCTTTCGTACATCAGTTAAAAGGTTTCCCAGCTGCAACACAATTCCACTGATCTCATTTCCTTTCTTTTCTTTTCCCTTTCCGCCCGTCTTCCCCTATTCTTCACCTATTCTACCTTCGTCATGGCCATGGGTAACGCCATCGCCTATAATGTCGCCGCCTTCATTAGTACTCTATTCCTTCTTGAATTCGGTGCCGATAAATTCGTCGACCATACCGCTATCGTCGCTCGTCGGACGGGAATTTCAGACACAGTAATTGCCTTGCTTACTGCCGGCGCAGAATGGGAAGAGGTATGGCTTTAACCCACTTGGTCATCCCTCTATCTTGATCACTCTGTTGATTAAGGGATCGTAGCTCGTCGTTGTTATTGCTTCTCTTGCGCAGGGTCGACCCTCGTTAGCAGTAGGAAATATCATTGGATCAGCCATCTCGAATATCCTTGGCGCCTTTTCGCTAGGGCTTTTGTTCCGTCCAGAGGGCTCGCACGTTGAGTTTGATAGGAGCTCTCGGATATACTCGGGGTTCTTGCTTATCATCACCACCTTGATCGCGCCAGTAATCTACTTCTCCCATAGGATCATCTGGTTAGTATGCGGTTCTATCTTGATCGCGCTCTTCGCCATCTACCTGATCTCCATAGGCTGGGCTATTAGTCGAGGAAGTCTCACCGCGCCTGAAGGTTCGGATGATGATAGCAGCGATGATGAAAGCAGTGATGAAAGCGAAGCGTCATCGACAGAATCGACGAGGCTTATCAGCCGCCGCCAGCATGAAATCCAGACAAGCCAAGAGGAGCAGGAGCCTGGGAATAGGAACGAATTGGACCAGCGAGTAGGTAGTCCTGATTTGGTCGTGGCCACAAATGTGTCGAGCCGTCAAAGGCGGCGGAGTCTTGGGTACCATATTGGGTTCCTAGTGTTCGGCTTTTCAGCCATCTGCTTGGCCGGCTATGTTCTCACGCAAGCCGCCATTAACATTACCGACGCTATTGGAATCTCCGATGTACTGTTCGGTATTATTATTCTTGCGATCGCCACCACGCTGCCTGAGAAATTTGTTGCTGTCCTAAGCGGGAACCGGGGCCATATAGGAATTCTTGTAGCCAATACCGTCGGAAGTAATGTCTTCCTACTGTCGCTTTGCCTGGGCATTGTAATGGTTGATACATCCGGGGATTTTAATGGGGGTAATATTAATATCCCTGAGCTATGTATACTCTGGGGATCTACGCTAGCGCTTACTATAACTGTTTGGTACGGCGAAAGGTTTGATCGTTGGATTGGAGGGACTATGTTTCTCGGTTACATTGCGTTTATAATCTTGGAGTTTACAGTCATCCACCATGTGGCCGATCCGTTATAGCTACCCACGCCAAGTGGAAGAGGATTCTGAGAAAAGAAGGACTATCTTGGATGAGCCAACTAGCCGAGGTTGGGATGTAACTGTCATATCCACAGCTCGAGACACAAAGCGACCTTAATGGAGTATTTGATACCAATGTCTGTTGAAAGTCTGATCATATAAGGAGAGCACAAACACCCATATCCTCCATAGACTCTCTTGCACTCCAAAACCTACTCGGATCTCGTCGTCGCTGTTTCCAAGCGTTCTTCATAACCCTATACACTGTCCCACAATTTGTAAAACCTGCCTCAGCATTGTCCATAAGTTTCTTCAATAAGTCGTCAAAGTACTGCTCATGTGGAGGAAGAGCCATGCAACCGGCAATACACAAAGGCCAAGGCGTTGCTCGAAGAGAAATATGTGACGGTAGTTGGTCTAATACTTCGATGACGCGTGAGACTGCTTCGTGAGGATCGGGTGAGGCTATCCTGTGCTCTAAAGCAAGGGTGTAAAGTTGTACGAGGGCTGCCGTTGCGAAGAGGTGGGTTACTTGGCGATTGGTTGGGGTTAACTGGTTCAGTCAGCTGGCAGTCAGCGGCTTAGTAGAAGTATGCAGACCGTTGATTCGGCACTTAGAGCTGTATCGATTCCATCAAATATACGCTGCTCCAGATCCATAATCCCATCTTGCAAAGACTCGGCACTTGTTGTGCTAGCCTTTGAGCCCAAAGCCATCATATCAGCAATCGCTATCATGATCGTGTTTGAACAACCCATGACCCTCGACATGTCAATCTTGCCAGCATTGAGCCAATCGTGATACGGTAACTTAGGCGCGGTCCCTGTAGCTAACGGCACAAGTATATCAATCCAGACAAGGTTCGCTAGAATGAACTTCTGCGCCGTATTCATACCCCGTTTGAAGTCAAAGTCTGGACTTGCAGGATTGGAAGTGTCGTAATCGAAATCGGATGATGTCAAATTTTGAATGACGGATACAAGAGCGTTAAAATGGGCTTGCCAATTTTGTGTGCCACCTTGAAATACCTAGGAATGTCAGCAGTCATACAATAGCTATGCGTACAGTAATACCTCGAAGGAAATTAAAAACATGCCACCCGCGAGAAACTTGAGCCACTCTTCGGTATTGTCGGCAAAGGCGCCCACGTCTCGCTGGCCAACAACACGTCGCAGTTCCTGTAGTGCTTTGGTATGGTACTGTAACAGTTCATCTTCCTGATTCTCTGTATGATAAGGTGAGAGAGAATGTTGGTGAAACGCCGAGAGAGTCAGAGCAGCGTTGCGAAGAGGTGCATCTTTCACAGGTCAGACAGAGCTGGACAGAGACATTGTTACTTACTCTTCTCCAAGAGAAAGAAAAGCCATCCTCTCCCGCCTTGATCTGGAGCGTCGACGTAGAAGGCATATTGAATTGGGAAGATGTAATCCAGGTAATGAACCAGATACTGAGCCTCTCTAAATATCGTGTTTGTTGATGAATTGGCTTGTGAGTCCTCCAGCCGCGAGCTAGCCTGAGCCCGTGAAATAGCAGCTTGCGCTGTAGATCTCGCAAGTTCCCGGTTCTGAATAGTTTTGACGCGTCGAAAATTCTCTTTGACAGCAACTTTGATACGCCGCAGCTCTTCCTGCAACAGCCGATCGTCACTCATCCATTCCGGGGGTTCTAGGTCGTATCCATGGCATGTAATGTATCGGCTACTGCATTCGGTGCAATTAGGCACTGACTCGTCGCACCGTCTGTGACGAATCCGACATGTCCAGCAGCCCCTGCGCCCTCGAGGCATGGCGTGTTGATTATCTGACAAGCTCGGAATTGGGATGCAAAGTGGGAAATTAGAATGGAGGCGAGATGCAAAGGAGTGGAGCTTTATTAGCGGTCTTTTCAGTAGGAAAGGCTAAAGCGCGGATTGCCGCTGGGGACAAACCTTGTCTAGATCGGAAGCCCTAGGTTTTCTGCACGATCTCTTGAGTTGGGTGTAATGAACCTTAGATAGAGGCTAAAACTGGTCCCGGACGTCCTGTAGCTGAAGATAATGTTATCTTGGGTGATAGGCCTCTGCAGATGTTTTACAGGACCTCAACAGTAAGGAAATAAGAAGAATCTTACACGAATAGCAACCTGTCACTATTTACAAGCTCTTCCCTGTTCATTTGACCCATCTCCTTATGTCCCTTATTATGCTTAAATACCTTTATCTTGGCTTGGATTCTGCTATCTCTATTGATATAGAGAGCCTAGTGCCGAGTTTTTGTAAAGATATTAGCCTTAAAATAAAATAATTCAAAAAAGAAAGTTCTATAATAGCAATATATCGCAAGGGACTGCCTCAGTCAGCCTCAAGCATAGATCTTTGGTCATTTAATCATTAACTACTGATTGCCGCTACTAGAATTTTGAGTTTGTGACATGGACTTGGGTTCCAGAATGGCAATGCTACTAGATACGATCCCGACATTCTCAGCCATTGTCGCCAAATAGTTATTTGTGGGTACCACAAGATTCAGCTTCTAACTAGTCATTGCAGCATATCAGTAATGTTGAATTTCATCGGGCTAGGCAAAAAGAGATATAAACCTGTGTTCCGCCCCAGCTCGGCGTGACATGTTATACTTGATCGACTATAAGAGTTTGATCATAGCATATTAACTCCATCAAATATCTGACCGTTCTCCTTGCATGGTAAAGGACATTTTTACTTTCCGATTGCTGGTAATCAGCGTCGCTGCTACGGACGGCACGGGTAGCGACGCTCCTCTGGCTGAGCTATGTGCACCTGCCGACCGGAGACTGCATTTTTACACTTGGTCGCTTGATCTGCTTATTTGTTGCCCAATGTGTCAAGCGGCTGCTTACGCCAAGGAGTTAGTGTTTAAACTGAACGAGACGTATGGTTGTAATTGTAATTGTGACTGGCAAATACGTTTTGGTAAGTGGGGAAGCAACGTACATAGAAATTGAGGCCTTCGGTGGCTTTCACCTGGGCTGATAACAGGACAAATTAGGACAGCCTAAATGTTCAGGAGTAGTTCAAGTTCCAAGAGGATAAGGGAAATCATGATTTATCACTAACCTACCTAGATGGATTTCATTTATATCTAGGCCTCTTGTTTAAAGCTGTGTTTTCCAGTATATAGGAGAAACAACAGTTATATAAATATCTGGCTTTCTCGTCAGCTTAATAACCTCTTTAGGCTGTCTTTCCTCTTTACTTTACTTTTTATGCAAAGTATTTATTACTTGCACTTTTGTTATTGAAGCCAAAATCCTTTAAAGGTAACATTCTGAATTTTCCTTACTATAAATATAACTCAAAGCTAAACACAGTAATCATTAACTCGTATTCCAAGCAAGAATTTACTTCAAAGAAAGTAAGAAGGACAATAAATGTTATGGCCCGGAATATTCAGAACGAAATGTCAGAATCAAAGAAGATGTCTTCAGACTCTGTTGTTACGTCATCGTCTCCCGGTATCGTAGAAAAAGAGTCTTCGATAGGCCACCTGTTCAGACCCGCTCGTTGTTTTGCTGATACTGGGCAGTTTTCTTCCAAAGCTTCCCTCACCATCTTCCGAGTTCTATATTTAAACATTCGGCGGTGTGAGACCACAAACAGTGTCGCGTTGTACGCCATGTTGTTGTCCACAATCTTTGTCTGTAGGAGCAGGTACAAAAGTCGGAAGGCTGAATCTCGTGCAATTTTCTTTGGTCCTTTAATCCATATTCTTTCTTCTGGGTCCCATTCGTCCTTGCAGTTTCTCATATCGTGCATAAAGTCGCGAATGGTGCGGCCGTTGGTGACGTCGATAGCTAGAGAATCGAGGGTGTCGCAAAGGAGATGGTACTGAGAGAGCTGTGTAGGCATGCGGCGAAAGAACTGTCGAAATCCCTTGTCCATTCCATAGCTGATCAGTTCGGAGTATGGTACATCGCCATACTTGGGTCTTGTTGTTTCTTTGGCCTTTTCTTGTCTTCCCCCGAGCGTTTCCGACCTCTCGGCTTCGGCATGTATGTCGACTGTCGTCATGACTGGCGCATCGTCTTTTCTCTCCCACTTAGAATACAAAGACTGAGGTAACATGTCCGCCCTGTCTGTTCTGCATAGTACCAATTTGCTTCCGCCTTGATATCTCACTGTAATTTTCCCTCCAGATTGCCTGGCCAAGTTGCAGATTGTTTTGATTAGTAATGGTAATCTTTTCAAGTCATTCTGGTTAACCTCTTCCCATCTTTTGACTTGGGCTGCTACGTCCTCGACTTGGGGTACATCAAACTTCCCTCGATAGTGATATGCTCGTACGAGCTTTGAAGTTTGTGACACCCAGAGCTGTGCTGCGATTTCCTGTATGGGCAAGGGTCTGGTAGTGGCTCGGGTTTTGATCTCAAGGATTGACTCTAGAGGCACTACTCGGCCTTCTTCCATAACAACCAATTTTTGTGGAACCGAATCAGTTTTCGGGTCATCTCCGGCTGATGACAGAGATAGATCTCCCATGATGTCGACAAGTGAATCGTCGCGTGGACCTTGAGATTCGAATGAGCCGGCCATGTCGGTAGCCACGTATCCGTCAGCTTCGTAGCGTACGATGAACTCTAGGTCACAAAATCGATATGAGATGATCCTATGATGGCAAGTGCCACCGTTGATCTGGTTGATGGTGTATTCTTTCTCGAATTCATGGCCAAAGCCGCGAAACTCATTTGGCGCAATGAATCTAGTAGCCGCCGTCTCATCTCGGCGAAACAATGCTGTGGTCCCGATGACTTCTACACCTATAGTAAATGGCTCAAGGTCGCTTGGCGTCAAATCGGGGTTGATGAAGGCCAGTAGTTTGCGGATGTTGTTCCGATCGGTCACAACATCAGCAGAGCGAATATCGAAAGACGGAATCGCTAGGTATAAAGCGCGAAATAGCGGCTCAAGCGGACTTTCCGGGTAGCGAGCTTCGTTTTGATTTATGTAGAATAAGCCTGAGTCCTTTTTGATCTTCTTGGAGGTTTTGGGGTTAACCCAGAGTGATGGGCTCCCCGGGACAGCAATCGTGGCAGTGGGCCTTTCAATCCAATTGTAGGATGACAAATGCTTGACATTTGTAATTGATGCCGAGGCAGGAAGGCCGGAATCTCCTAGATTGGATCTATCAATCTCGGCAATGATGCTAGATTCCATCGTGAAAATGGATCACAGTGATAGTGATTTATGCTTGCGTGAAACAATGATTGAAGAGCGGGAAACAAGCGTCCTGAACTCCTCTATCTTATTTAAACACTTTCATCATCGAGAGGACCCGCTATACGCATTCAGTGTTGGCACCCTATTTGCCGGGGCCGGCTCCTAAAGACACGGTGAGAAGTTTCCAGTATCTGATTGGCGAAGCAACTAGGTGTGTTGCACAATGTGAATAAGAGCCACGTCATTCATAATCAAAGGCGTCCCAGATGCAAGTTTCCCAAAAGTTTCTCGTGGCTGCATATTAATTGGTCTCACCGTTGCCACGTCGAACAACCCTTTGGACCAACATACATCCTCTTGCAACCATGATGGTTAGATCTTAGCACTTATCCAGTCAAGACCTTGACACAGCCTGTACCTTTTTGACGAACCACGGCTGGCAAGAGCTGTTTCCCCAACTTTGTTGTCTCTATTCTCCAAACTTGACGGTATCACTACGCTGAAGAGATGTTGATTGGCGACGAAACGTGTCAGACTCTTTTCAGCTGAATTCCATGCATATCCACAGACATGTCTCGACCCTGAACCTGAGGCATCCCAACTGATACGGCAAGTGGTAGCCGTATACAGGGTGTCCAACAAGGGTTTTCATCGGGACCAAACATGACAGGCCGGCATTTAAGCGGAGTGTTGTGCTTCAAGAATGGGCTCTGCTTCGTATATTTCCGCCTTTGGAATTCACTGGCAGATATGTTATGCGCAGTTGAGGCCTGTAGCCGAAAGTTTATCCTCGCCTCTCAACCTACATAAATAGTCACTTTGTTCATTACTTTGTTAGAGACGTCAAGGTTGAGCCTGCCCTCGTCTTGTGCACTTTTAAATGTCACCCGGCCCAACGTCTTCGAAAGCTTGAGTATAGTGGACGAAACCCTTACCCGTAGCGGCAAGGTGAAAGACATGTTCTCATTAGCAAATGCTCTTCATCGCAGGCTCCTACCACTCGACCTTGCACCCCAACCCCTTCGAAACCTTATCTTCGCTCCATGTATTCTCAATGACAACATACCCAATTTTTTGTATTGTACAAATTCCAATTCTTCCCGTGGCAAATACCCTCGCTATGCTAATCCTAATAATTAGATATCTTTCTTAACTTTTCCTCCTTGATATTTTTAATCCAATATTCGAAAGACTGTATCAATGTCAACCATTTGAACTAAAAACGCCTTGGTAAACCGGTCTTACTGGAATGTTCTCAAAAACAAACCATCCACAGATAGTTAGGGTTATTGTCCCTCCCACAATGAGAAAAAACCACCTCCAATCGGGGTTATCTTTCAACACATCAACGTTCATACCAAACAGACTCTAGAACCACCAAGGTAAGATTAGCTCAAATTCTACTTGTTGATGAGGAATACTTAAGAAGTCAAAGGTGAAGACCTACGGAAGCCAGCATTACTGGGAGAAAGATAAACTGACAGAATCAGTGACATATTCAGGGAGCCACACGTCCTGACTCACAGTCATCCAGGTAAGACGTCTCATACTAGTCGCAATAGCAGTGGATCGACGTGCTTCAGCCATAGAAGCTCGCGTAAACTCCTAGACATTCGTTAGTCAAGCCATGTCACGTAGTCGGGATAAGCTATAATACAAATTGCAATGTATCTCTCAGTATCTGCTCAAACCTATCAATTCTGGTGTTCACATGCGACTCTAGCTGGGTGATTGTTTTCCAGGATAGCTGTCTCCCCTTCCCTTCATTGTGTGGGAAGCAGTATTTGTCGACAAACTCACGACTTTTGGTAGTATGATCCTCAATCGTGTCGCGAAGCCAATACAAATGCTTAATGAGGCTCTCAATTTCATTGATGAACTCGTCACTCGGGATAGCATTTTCTGACTTGTGGTTGGAGCTAGCGTCAGGTGCTCTCCGATCTAGACGATTCTGAACGCAGTTGCTCAGTGCTAGCTCAGAAAGTTCATAGAAGTCATTGTAGCCATGACTCTTGGCATAAATCCTAGGAAGTATTCTTACCTGTTTGCGAATGTCTTTTTCCACATCTTTTAAAACATGACTCCACCTAGACTCAAGTTAGTTCAAAAAATGGACGAAGAACTCAGCACCATCTTCGGGGATCTTGCTGTTCTGTAATGTGCTGAGAAAATCTACCGATTTAGGTACTGGTCCGGGGCTTGGTTTTGGGTTTTGTATGATGATACATGAGATGATGGTCTTGCCTGAATCTTTGTCTTCTGCTTCCTCCAGGCACAGGTGCTTGGAGGAACGGGAAAATGAAGTGTGCATGAGACAACGAAACCTCTTGGCACCGCCATTGGGATCATTATCAAATCTCATGTCGATGTGAAGATCAGCGCTCGCAGGTGCTTTCTTAAATCCAAGCAGAAGCCCGTCTTCCCAGGGTGGTGGTGAATCTCTGTATAGACTATTTGTCTCAAAGTTTAGCCTAGCTGCTTCTTGTGACAATGAAAGGTCAGATCAACGCACAATAAACGTCTTCTTGGATAGTCAGAGGGTAAAGGTTTTGTGATTTCCTCCACCAATTTGTGCCGTGTGATGTATTGCATACCAGGTGTTGCCTCTTGTATAGACAGGCAAATGATATTTTGAACGCTGTCGTTATTCCCGTAAAACCACTCACTTGGCTTGATATCGTCGGTTTCTGCCCCTTTTTCAATGAGCGTCTTGATTAGGGACGGACATTTAGTCACCGCTAGCCTGAGCGGAGAGATGCCATCATTGTCTTTCCAATTGATGGACCTGGCTCCAGGTGAAATAAGAAGCTTTGCTGATTCTGTATTCATTGCTAGAACTGCATGGTGAAGTGGGGTCCGACCATCGGGATCGAGCTTGCACGCATCATAGCCGGCGTCGAGAAGAAGCCTTACCTGATCCAGTTGTTCTGGTTTTTCTGATACCATTGTGTGTAAAGTGTCGATGTCTGCTGCAATTAGGATTCGCATAACATTCTGGTTATCTTCCATTGTGGCCCAGGATAGGGCTGTTTTTCTATTATGATCCTTCAAGCTTGGGCTCACAGCATCGTTTGAGAGGAGGTAATGTACCACGTCATGTCGTTTGTGTTCTGCGCTCCATGATAAAGGGGTGCGCCTTGCAAAATCAGCCTGGTGAACACGGACCTGGCCAGAGTCCACTAAGTATTTGAAAGTCGAGAAATCTGCCTCCGTAGCTGCCCAGGACAACGGAGTTCTGCCCTCGTTATCCACAGAGTTGTTGTCGATGCCTTCTGTCTTGATCAATAATTCGACAATTGATCTCTGGGAAGATACCTTATTGCTGTTTTGTTCATCCTGTACTGCCCATGATAAGGCAGTTCGGCCCGAATTATCCTTCTTGTCCATGTCCACATCTGCGAAGTCTAGGAGATACTTCACTGTTGGAAAATCCCCTTTCTGTACTGCCCACGATAACGGTGTCCGTCCTTCTTTGTCTGGAATATTGATTGCTTCGGGGGCTTTTTCCAAAAGAAGCTTCATATTTTCATCCTGGCGCTTCACAATGCTCCAGATCAGCGGCGTTCTGCCGTTGTTATCCCTTGAGCATACCCTGATCCGCTCTTGGGACAATAGAGTGCTAATGATAGAGGAAGGGCACATCTCCGCAGCCCATGAGAGTGGAGTCCGACAGTCTTTGTCGACGATGTTCATATCCAAGTCTTCCCTCGCCAGTAAAAAGGAAAGAGTAGACTCTCTTGGTTTTCCAAATATGACCTTACGTGTAGTTGAAGGAATGGGATTTCTCTTGATTTCCCACAGTAACGGGTATTCGCCAGCGCTATTTGGGCTGTTGACGTTTGCTTTTCCAATCAGGAAGGAAAGGATTGACGATCTTCCATCAAGCTCAAATTTCCTCAAAGCATGCCAAAGTGGTGTTGTACCATCCTTGTCTTCCGTATCCACATCAACCATTCTGTCATTAAGCAAATATTTGACCAACTCCTCATCACCAGCTTCCACAGCTCGCGATAAAGGCGTTCGGCCCTCGATATCCCATTCATTGAAATCAACATGGAAGTTTTCGATCAACTGACTCATGATTTGATGTTCCTCATATTTAAAAGCAGAAAAGAATAGACTGCGAGGATCACCTCGAGCAATTGGATCAGTCGGAATATATTGAAGTGCAAAACGGTCGCGGGCGACGTCAAGCTGGTCTGCAATTTCTTGGAGAGAAAGTCTTGAAGAGCCACTATTATCATGTTCTAGATCTGAATCTGTTGCATATGTCGAATAATATGAGCTAAAAAGACATCTAAAAGTATAAAGTCATGCAAACCTTGATAAATATTATGTTGACTGGGCATCTTTTCCGGCTTAGGGAACACGAGGCGTCTGTTGTGGAAAAGGCTCAATTCAGCACATGTGCTGCAGGGCTCAGCTTCGACAAGGGCTCGTGAGCGCTTTTTGACAATCTTCTCAAGATGAACCTTCTTCTGTGTGTTCCTGAGATAAATACATAAAAAACCCCACGTTCATAGCTGACTGCCTAGACCGTTGCTGCCTAATGAGAAATGCAGGATGACGTGGCAAGCCTTTTTCTACCTGCTAAAATTAATTCTTGTAGTTAAACAGTGGGTCTTCTATCTGACTACATAATATAGTTTACTATATTATTTATTTTATTTACTACTAGCTAACTAAAATAGTAGTAAATACTCTAGAGTTAAAACTATTTTAAGGAATAATAAGATATAGCGCCTTATTCTAGAGAATATTGGCAAAACCTTAATAAATATTTAAGTTAATATAACTATTTAATACTTTAGGTTAATCTCATTAAGTAAGTTAGAGCGTAGTGATTTTAAATACCTCTACTTATACAATAATGTTATTTTAATGGCTTCGTCTAGGTTGTGAGCCGCAGGTTTTCTGCAAGGTTGGGCAACTCTAGAACTTCCTCCATCTTTTCGTTACGTAACTCTAAGGACCTTGATAAAGGCTATCGACTATTTTAAAACTTACTGCAGCTAAAGTAGTGAGTCTCATGGTGTACCAAGACAAAGCAACATCCCCGTGTTTGGCAAGGTGTTCGGTCTGGACGCGTTTCGCCGTCTCCCACAAGAAGCTTATACTTTTAAATCCATTTAGGCGAGAGGAAAATAGTCTGAAGCTTGTAGCCATTCGCTTAGTAGATCATTAGGTTGAGGTCTCTTGCGTTCTGATTCCCGATGTAGCGGAAACCTTTGAGAGGGTAAAGTTGAGAGTACAGAACATTCAATAGAGCAAGAAATTGTCTTATTTCAATCAGGTATATCTTGCAATATAGTATGGTATATTCAATTGTATAGCTCTTGTATTACAGTAAATACAGTATTGGTGCTGGGGACCAGCCCTTAAACGGCTGGGGTCTAAGCCACTTTGCAAGAGAAGGGTCTGCCAACATCACCAGTTTGGAATTTTGCAATCTGTAATGTCAGCGCCAAGTGGACCATGGAATTTGGAGTACTTACAATCTGATCGATGCTGGCATATGTCCCCGCAATAAATACGAAGAATCCCACAACAAACACAATAAGGTTGCAAGCTGCACGCTTGACATTATGCTTGTCATACCAATGTCCCTCCTTCAGAAGGAAGAACCACATAATAGGTGGGATCCAGAAAGAAAACCCTGAAATAAAGAGGGCGGCACAGATTCCGAGTAGTTCCGAGAAAAACGGAATAGCCTCTGCAATGACCCATGAGAGGAAGATCACGAAGGCGACAACACCCAGCCAAGTAATCCAACCCTTGCGAGTATTGATGAATCGGGTGATTGTATTCTGATAGAGTCGACCGTGGATAAATCGGCAGGCCACTGTGGCGTTGATGGAACCTGAAATGTAGATAACTGGCAACGCAATACCGAACGCGACTTTCGAGACTAAAGGGCTTGCTGATAATAACGCAGGGGACTGAACTTCCTGTCCAACGAAGGCATAGATGACTGATCCAGTGATGGTATACAGAACGATTTCTGTAAGACCTAGTGTGACGATGGATTTGGTAAAATCGGCCGGTGTATGCATTTCGGACATAAAGGAGAACTGGGCTGCGGCGAATGCGTATGAGAAAACAATGTTGGAAACGGCTGTGAGAGCTTGTGTGAAGCTGAGGCCATCCTGTGGCCACGCTGACCAGGTTGAAGATGAGAAACCGCCGGGTGCGTCTGATCTCTGAATTCCGGTGGCAATCATAGTGATACCAATTGCAATGATAATAGAAGCGAAGTCAACATAGCCGAGAATTGCTATCTCAGTAAATGAAGGTGGAATCGCAAGGACCATAAGGATAACAGCAGAGATGACCCCAAACATCAGGGTACACACACTACTGCCTGTGATTTTGACGAGAGCAATTGTGCCAGTCAAGCAATGTGAGCCAGTAGCTAGGACCAGCAGTCCAACAAATACCACGGCAAATAGCTTATCTCCAAAGCCTCCCATCAAAAGTCGACCAGCGTCAACATAATGATCAATATGGGGATATTTGAGCTTAACAAGACCGACCATGTAGCTGGCATACATAGCGATCAGTCCAATGCCAACGCACGATATGACTCCAGCAACCATTCCAAGTGTAGCAAAGGCTCCAGGGAGGCTTAGACTACCGAGAGCTATGGCTTGGACGATGAGGACGACGGTGAGACGTTTCCATCCAAGGCGGTTGAAGTGGGCTGTGCCTTGGATGGTCTTTTCTTTCTCGATGTCTGTTTTGAACATGTCGGTTGTGGCTTCGCCGAAGGAAGCTTGGCGATGGATTCCATCTGGCTTCTCGTTTGGGACGATAACGTCGGACTCAGTTGTAGGCTTGGGCTGACCCATCGTGTTGGCCGGGAATTATAGGAGGGGTCTGATAATAGGCGCTTGGAAGATGCCCAAGAAACTTGAATGAGAAATGATTGAATATGAGAGGATAGAAGGGGGCTTCTGTTGCAAACAGGCCATGGGGAGCGGTACGATATATACTCAAGAGAGACCAACCTTGCAGTGGATGCTAAACCCTTGAAGCGTTCCCCATGGGGTAGAACGTGCGTAACCCTAATCTCTGGGCGATAAGAGGATCTCGGATGTATAGTCATTGACATTATGCGTTAGCAATTGTTAAAGGTGAGAACTGGCTGATCAGATGGAGGATAACCGAATAACCGGACCTAGGCCCTTGTGCCATGTTTTACCGATCTATTGTTTAGTGACTTGGGATACGAAGGGCGGAACAAGGAGTGGGTTGTTCCTATGATAGGGCGCGATTTTAAAACACTCGGGCTGTGAGGATATTGATACATCACACACCATATCGGCAATTGGCGGCAAACCGAATCTTGACTGTATTATTGGGCATCAGCATTGTACTCAAAAGGTAAAATACCAGTATTCTGACCTTCATCTCTTTGGACACCGTGCCTTGAAGAGCAGACCGCGATATCTCGACACCCCACCCTGCCACCATCATGAAGAATCTGTTACCAATAATTTACATCTCTAATTCCGTCCTTGCACTAGGCACGCTCGGAAATGGGGAAGTGGCGGGGTTTAATTTGGGGCTTCAGCGGGGAACTAACAGCCGAAGAAAACCACCAGTGCTTTAATCAGGCTAACTATCGGAACGCTAATTGGATAGATTGCTCAGCCAAGAGGAGAAATATGGGCCTGAAGAATTACACACTGGGAAGGAAGGTGGGAATTCAGTTGGAGTAGGGGCCGAGCACGGAGAGAAAAGTATTGGGGTCAGACGACGTGAAATGGATATTTTACCCAGATACAACTTTCAGTTTATTCGTGCTCTCTGATATCGTCTTTTTCTTACATTCCAATAGTCTGTTTTCAGGAACCTCACCATTCAATAGTTCATTATCATATCGGCGCTATGGTCAAGACATTGTTCGTCAATGGCCGGATTCTGTCCAAGACAGAGACTGGCCTGAATGGCACAGCCCAATTCTCAGACAGCATGTTGATACAGGGCGACAAGATTGTTGCTGTTGGATCTCGCGACGACATTACGCAGGATATCTCAAACGCAGAAGTTCGCGACCTTAACCAACGTGTTGTGCTTCCCAGTTTCATCGATGGTCATATGCATCTTCTCCTACTTGGCCAGTCTCTCCGAAAACTCGATCTTTCGCGATGCCAATCGCTTGAAGACATTCGAGAATGTATACGGAAATACGCTGCTAAGAACCGCGACACTCCAACTATTCTTTGCAAGGGATGGAGGCATTACATGACACCAGATGGAGTTACTGCTGCTATGCTGAATGATCTTGATCCACGACCAATCTTTATTGATGCCGGCTCTCTACACTCCTGCTGGTGCAATACTGCAGCGTTAGAAGAACTTCAAGTTGCTGATATGCAGGATCCAGCTGGTGGCAAGATCTATCGTGACGCTGATGGAAAGCCGTCCGGTCTTCTAGATGAAGGCGCGATGATGTCTATTAGTAAGTTCCTCCATTAACAGCTATCTGAACAAAGGCTGACCTGATAGTTTGGCCATTCCAAGCGAAGTCATCACCGAAGCACGAGCGAATCGAGGCAATCCGCGCCGCAGTCCAAGAATACAACGCTGCTGGTTATACTGGCGCAGTGGAAATGGCCATGGATGAGGAAGCATGGGATGCACTAGTGACACTACACAAGACGACACCGCTTTCACTGCGAATAGCAGCCTACTGGCTTATCAAACCAACTGCCAATCTTGAAGAGAACTCAAAGCAAGTGCGGAGAGCCATTGAGCTAAGCAAACAGTACAACTCAACAACAAGTCCTGATCTTCGTCTTGTCGGAATCAAGGTTATTACTGATGGTATTATTGATGCCTGCACTGCCTACCTCTCTGAGCCCTATGCAACTGCTGGTAACCCACCACCCATTTGGGAGCCAAAATACCTAGAGCCAGTCGTCAAGGAGGCTGACGCTGGTGGGTTACAAGTTGCATTGCATGCAATTGGCGACGGTGCAGTCAGAATGGCCATCGACGCTATTGAGAAACATGCGACACCTGGTCGAAGGCACAGAATTGAACATTTGGAACTTGTTTCTCCAGAAGACGCCAAGAGACTTGGAAAACTTGGCCTCACAGCATCCATCCAACCTATCCATGCAGACCCAACAGCGTTAACTACTTGGCCTGAACTCCTTGGCGAGGAAAGGTATCAACGTGCATTTGCATACCGCGAATTTGCTGATGCGGGTGCATTTATGGCGATTGGTACCGACAGTCCTACATCACCATGGTCGCCAATGCATAATTTCCACGTAGCTATCAACAGGCAGTCTTCAAAGAATCCTGAAAATCTCATGGTTGTACACGAGCATTTCAGATTGGGTATGTGTGAAACATTTGTGGCTGGAACAGAAGGTGCAGCTCGTAGTGTGTTTGCGGAAGACCGTGTTGGAAGCTTGGCTGCTGGAAAGCTTGCAGACTTTATCGTGGTTGATATGCAATGGGATCCTAAGACGCTGCTCAAAGCTGAAGTTAAGGAAACGTGGTTTGGGGGCTCAAGAGTATTTAACAAATAATAACATTCCTCCGCAAACTAGATAATCCATTGAATCAGAAAGGTTGAGACGCCATGTATCCTAGACCCTATCTCTCATCCTGCTGTCTTATGGCCTTATAGTCTCCTCCATGTGACTTCTGTCCAGATGCAATACTGGCCTCGTCACTAATCGACTTGGGCATAGACACCGCACAGCCCTCGCAAAACATGGATTCTGGGTGCCGGCTTAATAAGAAGGAATCCGTAATGAATTTGTATGACTTCCACAACGCTGACAAGAGGACAAAGGTGTTGATGATGACGGAAACAACAAGCGTCGGTCTACTTTTCAGCCGGGGAACTTGGCAAAGGAATGTCGTGGAAATAACAGAAGAGGTAACGCCAAGGTTCTTCTCCGTTGAATCCCCGGATTTAAATGCATAATCAGCGAGCCCACCTGTGTTGTTAATCCTTAGATTATCTCCCCAAGTGTCTGGTCTATCGAGAATTGCTTTGTAATCTTTTGTAGCACCAGTCAACAAGTCCGGGTCTGTGAGCAAGTTGTACTTCAATTTGGTCTGTCCAAGGTCGGTCAAGATGGTGAAATAGAATGCTCTAGTCAAGCTATAGGCAGAAACCCAGATTCCTGGGAGAGGCATCAGCTGATCAGTTTGAGCCGCGTGGATCAACTTGTCCACCATATCTGTGTTTTCCATCTTGTCGCGATTGCAATAGTAAACTTTGTTCTCTACTCCATTGTTGCTGAACGGCACAAAGAAGCAGTTTGGTATGAACATGTTCAGTCCCTCGACATCCTCCTTTGAGGATATGTTGCTTTCATTGGTTTGGAACCAGACATGACCTTTATAGATGGGGTCGGTGTCCGTTTGGTTTTCATAGAACAATTGGTTGGAGATGTGCATATCGTTTGTCAAGGCAATAGAATACCAGGCAAGAAGAGACTCTCCCCACCACAAACTGGCCTTTTTGGTTTCGTTTCGACCCGAGAATGCAGTGTTGCCTCCGTCCGCATTGTAGTCGTAGGATGTAGTCATATTCATTGTCGTCCAGCCACCAGCCGTGTCCACTCTACAAGAGAGCGTTGCCTGTAATCGCGCTCCCCATTGCTGGATTGCAATTTGCGAAGCACTGCGGTCAATGCCTTCGAACTCAATAGTAATTCCACTGACAGAGCAATCCTCAAGTGGGTTATTGAGATAGGGCAAGGAGCCTAGGAGCTGTTCGGGGGCATGAGGATCATCGCCCTGCCAGATCTTGGTAACTGTGTATTTAAGTGCGGTGTTGTTGGTGTAGAATTCCGTATTAATGGGAATCATAGTCGTAGAGCAGACCGATTTCGTATTTGCGGTCAGGAATGAAGGCCAGCCGGAAAAGGTGTTTCTATTGGAGGCGGTTGCGTTTGGATTGGACGAGGATGTCGCGACGGTTTCGTAGCCTTGAGTCGCCACACTAAGAAAGGCAACCAAGGCCGTAGCAATTAAGCCGCCTACTACAACTACTGGAGTAAACCATCTATAAGGGTACGGTCTACTCAAGTTATAGGAGAAATAAGAAGAATGCATGGTGACTAAGCAGCTTGAAGCTGAGGGTCGCTTGGGAGAGTGCCAGAGGGGGTTTCAGCTGAGGGGTCGCTCTTCTTATCTTTTTCGTCTGAAGCACGAGACGCTACATTATGCAGCCACTTTTGCAGTCACTTCAACCTGAGTGGTGGTGTGCATCAGGGGGGTTTTAGAAATCAGGCTGGGATTGGGGGCCAAGAGTTGAATCTAACGATAGAAAGGTCAGATTAGGGTTGATAAAACACGTATTTAAACAAACTAAAAAGGCAATCACTGCGATGTTTCCCTCTCGATAGAAATCTGACCTATTTCCAAGTGTTTGTGATTATCAAGCTATTATACCATGGCGTCTGGCTGCATAGCCACCACATGTTGACCCCATTATTATTTCAGGATAACCAATTACAGTGTGCAAAGACGAAACTAGAGTGAATCCGCCCGCTTACTAGCAAGAGACTAGCAGATCCTCCCGATTACTTGCAGTGTTGTACTAATAATAGTGTTTGAATCCCACCAATCATAGGTCGTTGTTTACTTGCCGCTGACATGTTCTACCCTAAAGACTAAGAATGTCTTGAAAAGAATTAAAGCAAGGCGTCGAGGTTGAGCTTGAAAATAAGGTGATAGAAACAATCTATCTACATATAGTCCAAGATCACCCCTAGAAACAAATAGATGTGCATTATCTTTTAATTTCTCCACAATTCGGACACACTGAAGCTCACTGGACTGGGTGGAGCTGGTTTGCTTTCTTCTGGATTGCGACAAGGACGTAGTCTATTATCCACAACCCATTGCTTCTAAATCAGGAATGATACGGTAGAAATAAAAAACAGGCACGTAGTAGCTCAGATTCCCACAAAAAAAAAAGAAAAGCAATCCAAGGTCCAGGTTGTAAAGCCCGCTTAGTCCGCAAACTCCGCAAACTCCGCAATACCTTTGCTAGCCCACAAACTTCATATTCAATTCGGACCGACAACACCACAACCACACAAGCGTAATTGGTTTAGTGGTAAAATTCTCCGTTGCCATTCGAGTAACGTCGGGGAGCCCTGGGTTCGATTCCCAGATTACGCATTGGAAAATCACTCGCGCGAGCGAGTTCATCTTTTTGCCGTCCCCATATAATGGGGCTCATGCACTTCCAAACCACGCCTTCGCAAGGCACAAAAGTCTCCCTTTATAATAAACCAGCCTCTATATGCTCTTCATCCTGCATACACAGTGTATAAGCGAAGCCTAGGCTCGTTACTTCCTGTCCATTGACCTCCTGTCTCCAAGACAGAGAATCGATTCTCTGCTGCACCGGAATCTGATCCATACCCTGTACCTTTTGTCCATCATCAAGCCTGCGCTCTTCAATCTCAATCACACGCTCTACCACCAAGGCAGTGGTTAGGCTATCCCAAACTGCCTCCCGTATCGGCCGCCATCGCAATATATTCACAGCTTGCCGTCGGACCACGGGATGTCGGCACTTGACTCCAATTATGTAGAGAACTGGGGTGACACCCACTTCTGGGGTAAAAATAAAACCCGCTGAGCTTGTACAGTGACGCGTCATGTCGTCCGCCATAGCTACGCATCGCTTGAACTCAGGTAGGTACTTGTCAAATTCCATCTCCCTTCCTGGGCCGATGCTATTGAGAACAATCCACATGGTTGTGTGTTGTAACCGCAGTAATGTTCTCTTACCATGTGTTTCAGGACCATCGGCGCTCTCTGATTGTAACATATTTTCGAAGAGACTCAACCACGCTTGCAGCTGTTGGAGAACATGACTTTTTGAAGATCGAGGTTCGGGTGACGTCTGGTCCATCAAAGATGTGGGATCCGACGTCCAGTGCAATCTCATGACACGAGCGATGAGTGGCTGGAGGTGGTTGGATGCGTGCTCAAGCGATTCAAATGCACCGCTGGAAAGCGACAGCTGGGCAACAGGAGGATCCTGGAAGTCGATGGGATCCCAGTCAGTAATCATTGCTACAGTCTGCATGTCGAGGCGTCGGATTTGTCTGACTATCTCGGAGAAGAAGCCCTCAGCCGTGGCCCGAGGATTATTGTTGCCGAAACCCCGGGAGAGCTCTGCCCCTCCGCGCAAGTGTGCTAATGCTTGGGTGTAGTTCTGTGTCAGGTTATCAAAGCATGTGAAGAGATAGCACACCAAAAGTGTAATTGACTTTGTCTCGGCATCGTTGCCAGTATGTTCAGCCAAAAGGAGCTGGATGGCTTTGTTGTAGTAGAAGAGAGGCACTTTATCTGATAACTGGACCGAGGATCCTTGGTGGTAGCTTCTGTGCACCAAAGCTAGAGCGACAGCTGCATGTCGTACTGCCGGCACCGTTTGGCAGAAGAACATGAGAGTCTTGCTCCATGCTTCAGTCGGGCGGTATTGGCTCAGATGCTGAACGGAGATAGATTGGAAGAAGGACATCGCCTCTCCCAGTGCTGGCGCTGTTGCGGGCAAGACTATGAAGGGCCCGGGATTGTGAGACATGAAACCTCGGCCATCTCCAAGGGCCCCTCTAGGCCAAACCAGCGTAGTCGAAGAGCTATATAAGTCAGGGGCAGACGAACTGCTAGCCTCTGCGTGGACCGTTGTAATGTCAGCATTAACAAGGCCGGTTTCGTTATAGCCGTCACAAGTCCGGCCTGTAGTCTGGCACTTCATGCATGAAGGTCGAGCCAAGTCACATTTAATGTGGCGTATTCTGTGGGTTACCGTCAGTGGAAGAGAAGAAAAGACGGCGCGCCATAGGAACTCACTTGCAGGTCTTGCAGCCGAGCCGTGATTTTGAATGGAATTTGCGGGGCTTCTTCCTCCACGATTGGTTCGCTGCTTTGTCGTCTGCCATGATAGGCTTGTGTGCAATTCCAAGTTTGCAGTCTTGAGGAGCAGATATGCAGCGAGGTAGTTTTCCAAGAACAGATAGCAGGAGCTCTGTTGGGTAGAAGTGATAAGCAAGGCCTTAATTGATGGAGGATCAGACTAGACACAGATCTTATCCCAGTTTGGATGCCAACTCTTGTATTAGATTGGCCAGTTCGTTTAGGTGGATCCAGGCTTGCTGTTACATTTTTCATTAACCAATAGGTTTAACAAGTTGCTGCCGAAGACCCGCCTTGTTCAAGATCCGGCTTGGAATGAATATCAACTTCGCCGTGTGATGTTAAGTGATAGGAAATTGCATTTACCCATTTTCTCAGCCTTGTCAAAAACTCTACTAGTTGATTCGTACAGGTGGAGATTGAGGTTACATGAACATTCTTCCGAGTATGCATTTCCCTGGCTAATTTTGGATCTAATGACGTATAATGGATGAACAAGTGAACTTGTATAAGTAGCACTCAGACTCTCTGGCTCTGCCGTCTTTCCGTCTTTCTTGCTTCACGCTACGAACCCGTGCAACAACCCATACCAGAACAAGCCTTCCGTCAGAATGCACGGAGCAATACTTGCCGGGGTCCTCGTCGCTTCCATGGCGTACAAGGTCGAGTGTCGGAGCAGCTCATCAATGGTCCATGACTTTGACAGGGTGAGGCTGCCTCGCTACGCCCGGCACATTCAGATCCTAACAAATCATCTAGATCAAGCCATCAGCCGACCTAACTTGGACACCGTGCTTTGACAACTTCACCTGCACCAGACTACAAGTCCCTCTTGACTATGAGGACAAAAGCCGCGGCATGACGTCCATCGGCTTCATAAAACTGGCCGGGAAGAATGCCACCACCGAGTCTCAAAGCATTGTGATCATTCCTGGTAAGACTGACTCTAGATCATGTTCTTTCGTAGCTGACACTTTTTAGGCGGCCCAGGAGGCTCTGGCGTTGAGATTCTCACTGGCGCCCAAGACGGTCTCGGTCAGATACTTGGCGAAAGCTACAACTTTGTATCTTTTGATCCTCGCGGCGTGGGAGCCAGTGGACCTAAGATTGATTGCTTCTCGGGCAACAAAAAGGCCAGAGAGGCCTTTGCTCGACTGCACTATTCGAGCACAACCAACACGTCTTCTACCTCCCTCGCCGAGCAGTACTACTCTGGTTCCATTTATGGAGAGTGGTGCAACAATGCTGTCAAACATAACTCGTCTGACGGTTACTATGTCTCCACGCCCGCAGTCGCGCACGACTTGCTTACTTTTGTCGAGGCCGAGGCCAAGATGAAAGGCAAGTCGCCCTCGAAAGCCAAGTTCTGGGGTTATGCCATCAGCTATGGCACCGTTATTGGCACCACCTTTGCCTCCATGTTTCCTGAACGTGTTGAAAGGATGGCTCTCGAGAGTGTTCTCAACACAGACTGGTACTACAGCAATGACTGGGAAAGCGGCCTTGTCGATGCTGACAAGGTCGTTGAGAGTTTCTCAACCTTCTGTCACGCCGCAGGCCCCCAAAAGTGTTCCTTCTGGGGGAAGACGCCAGCCAACATCACGGCTAGGTTGGACGGTTTTATCAAACAACTCCAAAGTCATCCTGTCCCCATCAGCGGTATCCAAGGAAAGACAATGCCGACGATGGTCACATATTCAGATATCAAAGCCCTCCTTGCTAAGGCTGTCTATGAGCCATTGGCGAACTTCCCGAGCATGGCTGATGTTCTCCACCAGCTCGAGGGAGGTAATGCAACTGGTCTAGTGGGCACGTTTGATAGCTTGAGTAGCTTTACGGATGACGGTGTAGTCACCCGTTGTGTCGACTCGTATGGGGAAAACAAATTTGCTACTCTTGACGGAGCTAAGAGCACCGTCCAGTGCGGAGTGTCAAGGAGCAAGTATCTTGGCGATGTGTTCCCCATCTATTCCCGGTCGTTCATGTGCACGTCGGTCAAACCGAAACTGCCCAAGAGCATGATGATACAAGGTAGGCAACGGCTGAGTTTCGCCACGCTTTATTTTTTTTCGCTAACACTTCCCTTAGGCCAAGTGGGTAAGCCTAACAAGAAAACATTCTTTCCAATCCTATTTACGGGCAATACTCTCGACCCTGTGGCTCCCGTTGTATCGTATGTCTTTATCCTCTCCTAGGTTCTTCTACCCACTAACTTGCAACAGGGCCAAAATAATGTCCTCTCGGTTTCCAGGATCCAAAGTACTACTACAAGAAGCTGTTGGTGTAAGCTTTCCCCCAGAACCGGACTACTATCGAAACTTTTAGATCGTGTACTAACTCCTGTACTATCACAGCACATTGTCATTCTTCAAAGTGGTTCCCGTTGCTACTTTGAACATCTCCAGGCATATTTCCAGGGCGTTATGCCACCATCAAACATCACATGCTCGCAAGAGGCCTTTCCGTTCATTGATAAGCCCCTGATCCAATTCTAAGAGACTTGTACCCTGCTCGGAGATTCTTCAATATCCTACTTTTGACAAAGATGATGCTTTTCATTCAAAGGAAGATGTATAAGGAAGTTGTATAGGAGACGCCTTTTATCATCATGTATAGAGGGGTCAAATAGAGTGAGATCCTTTCTATAAGACTTTTAATTGAAAATCCATCTTTTTGGCCTGCTTGTGACAAGCGTAAAAGGAAATAATCACTGTTGGTCTAAGACGGTACATGGTAACCTTAAATTGCTATAATTGCCGTTGAAATTCTTGTACGTAAACTTCTCATTCCCAGAACGAGCTAACTCAACTCTTCAAAGACTTTCCGTCTTTCACTAACCTACTCAATACAATCAAAATACACCCAATGAACATGGAGGACCCAGCCCAAATCCATGCAGTTGGATATCCCAAACTATTCGCCAAAGCACCACTGACTGGTGTTCCTAACAATGCAGCAAGCGAAATAAGGGTGAAAGCCATGCCAAACCTTGTCCCGATTACTCGCGGATCACTCGTCAGCTTTACGAATATCGTTGGCTGAAGTGCGAAGTAGGCACCCGAAAAGAAGCCGAGGAAGATAATGGTAGCGAGTAATCTTGGAGAAGTGAATGTCGCGATGAGGCAAAAGGTCGTAACGCCAAGCAGTGTTGTTGATCCAATAATCGTGTTCATAGGTCCGACCATCTGAGCGAGAAGGGAAAGGATGATTCGCCCGAAAATGGCGCTACAGTTAATGATCGCCAACAGGGATAGGGCGAGATCAGTTGGCACAATCTTGTCATCAAGGGCGTAACTTTGAACGTAGACAAACGGTGTGTACATCCCCAGAAATACACAAAAGGATCCTCCCACGAAAAGCAGGTAGGGCTTGTCTTTGAACGCTGTCCTATCGACAAGAGGTCGTCGAGTTGCTCCGCCCACATTCAACCCAGGTCGGTAAACAAGGTTGGAAAATGCCAACAGGACAAACATGAGCAAAGCTATACCTCGCACTGCCCATGGAAGTCCAACTTGGTTGGTGAGCTTCTGTATCATTATAGGTAAAACCACACTGGAAGATGTGTTAGATTCAGTTCAATAGGTATGAAAGCTACCATTACTTACCCGCCGAGCCCACTACCGGAAAGTGCGAGTCCATTCACAAGAGGCAATTTAGTGGTGAACCATGACGAAGTAATAGCCACACTCAGAATACTCAGGCAAACGGCACCGATACCCACCATTAGTCCTTGCGCCAGAACAAAGTGCCAATACTGCGTGCAGAAACTCTGAAGTGTGGTGCCGACAACAATTAACCCGGACCCGACACCTAGCAGTTGTCGGACGTAGCCCGAGTCATAGATAGGACCGACCGGGAAGCCTGAAAAGATCATACAGAAAGTCTGGAGCGACCCGATGAGTGATATTTGGAATGGAGAACTATGCTTAAGTCGATCGCGTTCGTATATAGTTTGGAAGGTTCCAAAGGTTGTTATCAGGCCTGTGGCATGTTGATTAGATTGGGCGTTGCCTCGAGACTTGGAATCTTACCCCACGTGCAAAATGTAAGACAAAATGAGACTGCTACTTGCAGCCATGCTGTTAAACCGCCATTTGGAATTGGTTTTGGTGATTTATTCTCGATCTCAAGGTGGTGGTCGAGAATGGGGAGTTGGTCAGTAGAATCCCCTGGGAGATGTCTAGTGAGAGGCATTGTGTTAAGTGCTGAAATGTAGAGAAGATATTGTTTGCTTGGATGTGCCCTAATCGATCTCAGATCAGATAAGGTAAGTAAAAATTAACAAGTCTCCAGAGCCATTGACCAATGCGTAGCTTGAGCTGAGAGAGAAGATGAGTAGTTTGGACAGCCAAGATGAAATACATGTGTCTATTTATCAATCTCTTTTAAGTTCAGGACAAGCAGTCCCAGTTAGTCCATTTCGGCATTGGCGTAGATCCACCTCGCAGCAAAGGAAAGAAACTCTAAGTCAGCCAATAGAAACGCACATGCCAACCTCGACACGGATGATCCTAGATACACTCGTCGGCGAAGCTATGATATCGAATCAGTAATTCTGGTGATTTGTAATATCACATGACGAAAGCATCACCTATTGGGCAGGTGGGATATGGCCTTTGGTTACGAAAATTGCGCATAATATATAGGAGCTTTGACGTGTTTCAAATCTACTAGATGTGGCTTGTGCCAATGGTGAAACATCCAATGGCCAGTTGAGAAAGCAATGAAGTCTATGGTCTTGCATTGTGTTACCTAGTGCCTGGCTAAGAAACTCTAACAGACGTCAGAACACAGTGTTCGATTGAGTAACTTCACAACATGACTCGGCGATAGATGAACATAACCATATTTGACAAGAAACTTGTTTTACTAGAACGTTTGTGCTACGGATTGCGCATCACGGCATTGACTATACATATGCATGAGTTTTAGAAGAATAGAAATGATTCCGATTTGCAGATCTACAAAAATGACACTATCAACCTCGACTCAGGCTCATTGAGACTCGACAGAGTAAGCACTGAGATATGCCTTCCATACTTCATCCTCAACGCCACCCACATATCCTACATACATATCTGGCCGAACAATCACAACCTGTGAATCTCCATGCTTGATCCAGTCAGCAGTGAAGATCTTCTCGCTATCTCTGTCCTCGTGTTGATCATGGCCATTAGTCATCTCAACGTGCAGGATAGTGAAAACGCTGGCTGAAACAGACTCATCCGGGAGATGCTTGCCAATGAACAAGACGATGAACTCGCCGTAAGAGACATTTTCATAAAGTCGTGTGGTCTCGCCAGCGCGAGTTGTGAGATTGACGTCAGGGCAGCGATATCCAGGCTTCCAGATGCCATGCTCTGTACCCTGAACAAGAGGAGTTGCAAACTCGCTGTAGTCAATCCCCATACCTGCGTCTCGTTAGTCGGGCGAGTCATGACAGACAATTGAAACTCACCTGTGATGAAGCCCGCGTTTCGCTCAATCGTGGATACGTATTTCCTGGCCGTGTGTACTGTATCTCTAACCAAAGCTGCAGCCACTCCAATGACTTGCGCTGCTGTAGATCGTCGCTCAATGTCATAGCTGCGCAAGATGTAGTCTCTTGCTTCAGTGGTTAGTTTTGATGGTTGTGTCACTTTAGCTAGGCGCCAGGCCAAGGCGAAAGCATCAGAGACACCAGTGTTCAAACCCTGGCCGCCGTTGACGGAGTGAACATGTGCAGCGTCTCCAGCTAAAATGACTCGACCGTGGCCATCCTTGGAGATGAAAGTCCCAGCAAGTCTTTCTTTGACTGCAACGTTGTTAGCTATAACCAATGATAATTTGCAAAGGATGCATACCAGTGAATGTGCTGAACCATTCTGTTTTCTTGAAGTCCACTCGATGCGGAGCAAGATGCTCTTTGATGGACTCCTCAGCCAATGGTTGAGAGATCTCGCCTTTGAGCAGAACATAAAATCGTGACATTCCTCTCTCTCGCGGGATCCATGCAACTCGAGACTCTTCATCCTTCTCAAAAGTAATGATCTCAGGACAGACTGGAAAATCAGTGTCCAGAAAGACGTCAAGGACCGCCCAGGTCATCTCAGGCTTGGTGCCAGTGAAACTAATTCCCAGCGTGTTTCGCACAAAGGATCGTGCACCGTCAGCGCCAACGACATACTTGCTTTGCACTTTTCGCCCAGAACTGGTCATGACTTGAACAAAGTCATCGTCTTCAGTGATACTTATGACGTGCTCGTTGTAGCTCACTGCATCCCCAAGTCGACTGCGCATCACCCGTTCTACGACAGGTTGGCCGATCATAAGAAAGTTCTTGTGGAGAGCATGCTCGATACCCACCCACCACGCGTTCTGGCGTGACTTGAAGGCACCGTTTTTGAAAGTGGAGCTTGCTGTTGATTGATTAGATTAAGTTATCGGAATGAGCGGAATGCCTTACTGTTGCACTTGAGACCATCGGGTAAAATCTCATCCAGGATGCCTGCAACTTCAAAGTACTGCTGAGTGCGAGCATTGAGGGCATCGGCGCGACCCAATTCCAATGAAGAGGCCTTCTCATCTACAAAAGTTAGATTGTCGCTCTTATGTAAGTCGGTGCACTTACCTAGAACTCGTACGGAGACGCCCAGTGGTTGAAGGAGAAGGGCAACAAAGAGGCCAGTAGGACCTCCTCCAATGATAGTAACATCAACTTTCTCCATGTTTGTGAATAACATAATTGAGCGAGGCTTGTTTTTGTCTGGTAAGTAAAAGATTTCGAATCGAACAAGGCAATAATCCTTGGGCATGAGGCAGACATAAGTCCTCAAAATAACCTTGAACACATGCTTCAATCACCTACCTAAACCGAATCGTTCTATTATCAAATCATTCCCCGCCGGTTTCAAGATATGCCCCATTAATATTACCGGGGCCGCCGAAATTTCGGCCTTGACCACAAACCGGCTCAGGCAAAGTTGGCCGGTGGGATGCCGCGCGGGATACGACGGGATGCCGATCATCATAACGGCCCGTCCCCGACGTTTGTAAGCCGAAAGTTCTATGCTTTACTTGATAGAAATTCAACATCTGTTTCAGTATACTGCCACTTAATTACTTTCTTTTTAAAGAGGTGACGACAAAAGGGCCCACGGAGCGGGCTTGGCCACCATCAAACGTAGTATACCTTCCGCCTTGGGATTCGTTCCGGTGCAGTATTATTTGGACACCTTCCAAACTTGGCTGCGAGATTGATAAGTTGTGGACTTCCTGATCAAGCGATTATTTGTCTGATCTTTCGGCCAAGTGCGATTGAGTGGCAAGGAAAAGGTTTGCCGCGTAATTGGTGGGCTGAGGAGTATCACTGAGACGATTGGGTTGTTTTAGGCAAATTATTGTTAGTAAAAGAAAGATGGTGTTGTTGAGAGGAACTTGTGTTGCAATATGTAACCTCAGTTGGGATGTTTACAGCCGATAGCATTTATTATCTGGTATTTCCCTTAGCTGCTGTTCATCATCACTCAGGGTTAGCATTCATTCTTGCTATCTTTCACAGCCCGGGGCTACATCTTGTATACCTGGCCCAACATTCACAACTATTACTGATTATTTCCAACTACGTCGAAAGCCTCTCTTTATCACTCTCACCATGACTGCCACCAGTCTCAGCCTCTCTGCCTCTTATCCAGATACTACTATTCATAATGTGGCGATGGAGAAAATCGCCCCTTTGGCAGCTGCCATTGATCGCGTAGCTCTCGAGACCTCATCAAAAATTCTCGATATCATCGGAAGATATCGCATGAAGCGGGAAGGGGATGTTTACTCTCAATCTGACGAGTCGGCTCTCAAGTTCATCGCCCTCATCTACACGCACGTCAAGGCTGGTAATCCAGTGCCTCTGTGCCTACCAGCATTTCCTTTCAAGTCACCAAATTCTACGTCAAAGGTCTTGGGAAAACTTCCGGATAAGGGAGAAGAGATTGCTCTTGCTCATCTGAATGGACTTTGCAGCTCTATTGGGGACGTTCATAAGCCAGGCGCTAAGCTCACTATCATCTCGGATGGACTTGTTTACAATGGTATGTGAAGATTACCGAAAACTTGGAAAACTTCTGAACTAACAATTCTAGACTTGCTCGGTGTTCCAGATAAAGATGTCTGGGCATATGGCGAAACTCTTAGGTCTATGGCAGTTGAGAAGGGATTTCACAACATCACCTTTGCGCGTCTGCGAGATCTTGTGGATATTGAGTTGCCAAAAGATCTTGAGGAGATGACTTATGTGGCCAATGCTTCAAACTTCCGCCGTGCACTACTCAACACCTTCAGCGATCCCTCATGGACCTGGGATGAAGTCAAACAACTCGACGATCAGTGTATGACTTATCGCGGTTACATCAAGTTCCTCCAAACAGATCTGGAAACCGTTTATCCTGTCGATGAAGCCCGCACAAAGTCAAAGTATAAGAAAGGGATTGAGTATATTGCTAAGCAGATGATGGCCCGTGGAGACGCCTTTGCCAGCGCTGTTCGACACAAGTATCCTAGCCATATCCGCCTGTCTATCCATCCATCAACTGGAGCTACCAAGCTTTCCACCAGCTTATTGCCCACTGAACAGCTCTACACTACACCTTGGCATTGCAGCGTTGCCTACCGACTTGATGGCACGATTAGAACTGGTATGCGATCAGAGTTTGACAACGACGAAAGCCTCGAACTGGTTTACGATAACGGGTGTCCGTCGTACTATCGAGAAAAGTCACCTCTGTTATCTTGGGCGGAAGAGAAGGGTGGCATTATCGTTGATCCCATGTACCCTGCTGGTCTGACCATTCGTCCCGTCAACGGATCTGGCTCTTTGACACTCGAAGACATCGACACAATCAAAGTCCGCGCTCTCGCCGAGATCAACTCTCCTGTCGTTCTGAAAGGATTCGTCAAGAAGCCTAATAAAGATAGGTTCATCGATTTTAGCCACCGATTTGGAACGCCTCTGCCATGGAAGTTTGGGTTGTTGCTCGAGGTCAAGGATCGGGGCCAAGACGCTCGAGGATTGAACAATGTTCTCTCAGCAGAACCTATGCCAATGCATTACGATGGCTTGTTCAAGGTGGCCAAGCAGATCGATGAGAACGGCCAAGAGAAGATTATCTCGACTCCGCCACTGTAAGTACCCCGTCGGCAAATCGACAGTTTCAGCAGCTAACCTATTGACAGATTTCAACTTTTCCAGGGGGCTACAAACTCACCCAAAGATACTGGATTCACTATATTCTCTTCCTCAACTCTCTTCTTCAAGTATCTTCCATCATGGTTCAAACAAGAGGACATGTCCAAACTCACATGGAGTGTCGCTACGACCGCGTTTGACAACACCGTTCTTAGAGGGCTCCCCCTCGTTGTCGACCATCCCACCACGGGCAAGCCTTGCATTCGATATCACGAGCCCTGGCCCCAGTCGAAGACGAGATTTGATGCTTCTGAGGTTACCATGGATGAACTTGAGCCCTCGGAGAGTGCCGCTATCTGCGACACCATTGACTCTATCCTTTACGATCGTCGTGTAGCTCTGTATTATGCGTGGGATAAGGGTGATATCTTGGTCAGCGACAACATCTTGATGATGCACACCAGAAGCGATTTCACTGCCGGTGTTGATCGAGAGCTTTGGCGTATTCACTTTGATTGAGAATTGGGATGCGATTACTGTCCGTGCCGGGATTAAAGATTGAGTTTAGGTTTCTTTCAAGTTAGTGTTTTAGAGACAGACATCCATTTCGCAATAAAGGAAATATTATGCTTAAAATGGGCCATATCAGCTAGTCATAGAAGTGGCCGTAGCAGAGCTTTATATTAGCTGCAGCACTCTCCATCTTTATTCTATATGTATAAGTGTTATTTTTGGCTGGTCCAACGTTTACACGGTTATCTGGTTTTCTCACGACCTTGTCGTTCAGTCGAACATCAGAATATCCAAATAGCCATCTTTCAAAGTCGCACGGGCTGATATCTTTGATACAACTTTAATCATAACTCTAGTACAATACCTTGTAGCTCCTAAATATATCCCATATTGCAATTAATAAGGGATAGTAATAAGCATAATAGTTCCAAGCTCAGCGACAGGAAAATAAAGTTTCGGATGTGTTCCGGGATCTCCAAGTGGAGATGTCCGGTCGGCTTCTAATTCCGACTCGGATGCGGGACCGATTATGGACTATATATCATGCAAATAGCATTGCGGGGTTACACAACAGATCAATCCATCATCGCAATTACAACAATCCCATCATGGCCACAGTGAAACAATATCATCTCCTCCCTACGGATCTCATTCCAAACTCGCCAAGACCACTACTTCACTATAAAAATGTCCTAGCCAAACGGCCCGACAGCTCACACTGTGACCCTGCGGAAGTCTGGGAGATGTTTACCCAGAATGGATGGGACGTCGAATGGATATTCCGATATGCAAACACCCAGATGTCCCATTTTCACTCCGAGGCGCACGAGTGCATGGCTGTCCTTTCAGGCAATGCAACCATCCGATTTGGCGTTGCAGATACTTCCGAGGACCTGCAGGAAAACACCTATGGATCGGCTTGGGAGAAAGGCGGAATTGAGCTGAAAGCTGAGGCCGGAGATGTATTTGTCATTCCAGCTGGTGTAGCTCACAAGACTCACGACACCAAACCTTCGGCCGAGTTCAAGCTCATGTCACCTGGAGTTGGGCATGGCATTGAAGCCGATGACCCGCGACAAGCATTATCGGAGATTAAACTATCTGGGTATTGCATGATGGGAGCATACAATGGTGGGGACTGGGATTTTGTAAAGAGCGGAGGTGATTATGGAAAGTCGTGGAGGGTTCCTAAGCCAAAGAAGGATCCAGTGTTCGGAGAGGCAGATGAAGGGCTTGTGAAGACCTGGCCTGGGGGAGATAAAGAGGTTGATTGGGAGGAGGTTAATGTCGAGAATCGAGAACACAGGTCTAGACTGTAGATGAAAGACTAGATCCTTCGAGTCAAGATCAGCGATCTCAGACGATCTTGGCTTGGAGTCAGATGGTTATTTGCAGACGAGTCCTGTGGCGAAAGCTAGTCTTCCCTCCTTATTTTAGTCAGGCCCAGTAATATCGATAGATTGCATCTCGATTTGCCACTCTTACAGTGATGTCTTGAAACAACTTCAATTGAGTTCCCGAGTCTGGATGAACCATTGACAAATCACGAATTTAGAGTCACTCACTTCCAGTCAGGAGGCAAAAGTAGTTGAACTTAAAAGTCAATTGACTAAATATACGTTGTATAATAGAGAATAGAAAACGATCCAACCAATTCCCAATACTGTCATCATAAAATCCATCTATCTCGTATTCGCATATATGATATTAGAAGCACAAGTCATGACCCTTAGTCCTGAACGCCAGTGGGGGTGTTGCAAAGAATGCCCTGGTCAAGCTGCGCATGTCATGTCAGCGGTGCTTCATATAGTTGGTTACTTGACTTACAATGGGCAAGACACAGCATCGAGCTCGCTGGCCAATGGCGGAGCAGACCTCGCTGAAGTTATCAGCGTCGGTAGGAGTAGAGGGTGCTGTTCATGTTAGTCTGATTCAGTGTAGTGATTGAGATGAACTTACGGTTTCCGCAGTCAAGGTCGGCAACTCCAAGGACATCTGTAGCACAGCACTGAGAGGTGCCGTAGAGACCAGAGCAAGGAACGTAAGCGGCCTGGCGCTTGTCCTCAGCAGGGAGAGCAGAGACAACGCTCAGGAGGGTAGAAATAGCGAGTGAGAACTTCATGATGGATTGAGTGAATGAGTAGAAGGGATTAGGGTGATTAGAGTGATATGAAGCTTGAGATGTGGATGTTGATTCAAAGTTGATCATTCAACGTCCCCATATTTATACAATTGCAGAAATATAGATTACACAAATTATTAAGATTAACTCAGCTCAGCCCAAAAGTCTTAACGTCATTATCTCTCGATCTATCTCCAATGAACACTGCCTGTAAAGCCGTTGACGTTTCCGATGGCGATATCCTGGTCTATATTTTCTATAAATTGACTTGAAACCTGTTGTAGCGTTACAACGGGTAGGTACTGAGGGGCATTTACAGCTTGACAGGGATATCGCATTAACGCGTCATGACGATCGCTATGTGACTGTTAGATAAAACGGCCGATTGGCGATGCTTATTGGAGGGATCGTCGGAGGAAACACTTAAAAGGACAGCCGACTACCGAACCGATCACACCAACCCATTATAATGGTTCGTTTTATAGTGGTGAACCACAAATCACCGTTAATTTTGAAGACATGTAAAAACGAGTTAAATTCTGGGCCGATGTCACTGCACGATTCGCCCTGCCAGGAAATTCGCCAGAGTCTTTGATTTGCTCGGGCTATCGGGGTTTGTCCCCATTGAGACTTTCATGGTGTAGATCAAGCTTCAGCGCTACAATTTTCCCCCAAAGTTGTTGATCTTTTGTTTATTGATCGTCGCTACTCTCACTATTTCAAGATTTATCAGCTTGACTTGTGCTGCATCTACTACCGAACATACTGGCAATGTGGCGTTGTAGCAACTGTCAGGTCATCGTAGCAGTGAGCCACATGTTCTATTTACAAACGACCCTCGTGGCGAAAACCAGTTTTCTCACTTCAGCATAGTTAAAATAGCACGGTGGCAAAACATGAATGTGCAGGTATTGTTTCTCATACTGTTCCTGCAGAAAGTGTGGACCTACGCCTTGGCGCGGATGAAAACTTGTCCCCGGTTTAATGAGGCCAAACCTGATTAAACCCAGATATCCGAAGCTATATCCGATCGGCACAATGATGATATGATATGTTGCGGATTAATGCTCCCGAAAAAGGTGGATGACATCAATGGCTGTGAATGCATGAAGAGAAGATCTCCGATTGCCTGCGTGCAACTTTGACAAAGATAGAAATCAAGGCATTTTCCCCTGGAAAGCTGACTCTCAAGGCGATCTCGTTTAGGGATCTAAATCGCCAATCCTTCCCGAAGTTCCCGGTCGGCTAGTGACACCCGATTCCACCTATTAGCTTGGGGTCTTGATGTTCTGAATTCCTTGCTCTCAAGAGCTGACATCGAAACAGCCCCCCCCCCTAACCATCATATCCGCTACTATAGATCTTAAAATCAAGCTTAATGCCTTCCTTAGCCTCCCCAGATAGTCTGCCCCATACTATATCCTTTCCTAAGTCCATGGACTGCTAAATCACTGCTTCGGCTGACACCCCGGAAATGAGCGACAGACATATCGGTGAGGAAAGTCAGTCGCGCAATTCATGAGCCACGAGGCAGTACCCAAAGTGGTTGATACTGTTGAGAGTTGAGGAGCTGTGCAGTACGTCGTAATGTGCTGCCTATTGGCGAGACGCAGATCCATCCATCTGGGCTCTTTATGCATTCACCATATCCTTATCCCACCAAACTACTAAACCGAGTTCAACATAACCTCTATGGAATCAGCCAACTTATCCATTGCTAGCTTATCACAATACTAATTGTGCTCAACCATGAAATAGCATTGTACCTAAATTATAATAAAATAGTCACTTACAACGAGCATTCTATAACAGTGTTTTTCAATGCATTAGACGAGCCAACTTACCTGAATTTATAGTGGCTTGGAGCTACTTGCAGGAGCTCCGCGGTCCTTATCTTCGTACTAAGCTGTGGTAATAGTACACAGTTGCTTTACTGGAATTGAAACTTTCTAGCCTGGATATTACAAAGTTGCAAGGCTGAGTTTGTTTCTATGGTTCTATATTATGACTTCCGCTAAGATGTCAAAAGCAATATTATTATCTCGCTCCACCTATCAAAGCGGCTTGATCTCGAAATTACCGTTCTGGTTACATAATACACGTTGTGCCATTTTTATTGGTTGGCAGATAAATGGACTCTACTCTAACCTTTAATCGACTCAAGCCCCTGCAAACTGGGCCAGATAAAGGGACTCTACCACAGTCAATGAGAGCATTTATTACTAGGACTAGGTCGTTGCTGACTTGGAATTAGAGACTAGTTCTATTCATCTAAAAGTATATCAGAGACATTAGAAGCTTTACTCGGTAATGTTGGTTGGTCTGCCAAGAATATTGGTCTTTATGTTTCCAGAATGGCTTGTGGCGCTCAGCTGAAAAGATGGGCTACGCCCAGCCAATAAGGAAGCAAAAAGAGCGAACGTGATTATGCATAATATGAATTTCTTGTAGAATCTGTGGGATGGAGTACTCCGCACTTTAGGCATCAATCAATGACACATTGCTGCTGCTCATTACCATTTACCTGACATTTTGATCCTATTAGCACGCTTAGTGTGACAAATACCCACTTACCTACCTACCTCATTCGTGGAACCCACTCATGGCCGTCTTCAAGTATCAGCAGCTTCGGCCGTACTGGTTGGACTTCGTCCGTCTCATCATCCTAAAGCCAGCAAGATCGCACAATGCACCCTTGGAATGCCGTATCATAACCTTCCCTCTGTCCGACTTGCCTCAGTATGAGGCAGTCAGCTATACATGGGACAATCAAAAGCCCTGCCGGCCACTACATGTGGATGGGTCCATCTTGCTAGTGACGCCAAATGTTGAGTCTGCCTTGAGGCATATGCGCGGCCGGATCATCAACCGTCGTATCTGGATTGATTCGGTATGCATCGACCAGAGCAGCATGCCCGATCGCCTTGATCAAATCGCGAAGATGGACAAAGTATATCAGACAGCTTCACGGGTGATTATTTGGCTTGGAGAGGGTGACGGTGCGACTACTCGAGCTATGAAGCTGTTGCAGTGGAGATTGCCCATATACAAGCTTGGATTGCACCTACCCTTCTGCAGGTATAGGGCAAAGGCTGCTCTAGCTAGTTTACGAGCTGACTTCCAAGCTGCTCTGGTCAATCCTGCTCCGCCTCCCCAAGTGAACCAGCCCAGCGAATTCTGGGGTTTGCGCAGGGTTATCCACCATAACTGGTTCCGGCGATTGTGGACATTGCAGGAGATCTCATTAGCAACACGAGCTATTGTCCAATGTGGCCACACTAAGATCTCTTGGCGAGGCATAAGCAACGCTCTTACGTTTGAAGGGGTATTCTTGCAACCACGAGTTCCAACTCCGATGCTGATGGAAGGTGGTTATAATCCAGGCACCCCAACACATCACAGCTCCTTCCTGAGAAGAATGCATCAAATACAGTGTTTACAAGAGTGGGTGCGCAGGTCAAAACAACTAAGCCCCTTGCTCCCAGTTCAAGACCGGCCTCCGCTCGCATTCATCATAAACCTCGTCTTGACTGGTATTAGTCCCGAGTGTCAAGCAACTGAAGAACAGGACAGGTTCTTCAGTCTGTTAGGTATTCACAAAGCCCTTGGGATACGACTATTCCCCTACTTGCATCTTCGGAATATGTCTTTGCCGGTCATCATCACAAGGGTGTTTAGAGACCTTGCCTTGAAATATAACTCTCTAGAATTTCTTCTACATACTACCGGCGAACCTTGGGCGGCAGACCAGCCAAGTTGGGTGCCTAGTCATGCTGATGTACCTTGGAGCTCTGGCCAGTACCATGTGCCTCCAGACAACACGGTTGTCGATAAGTTTCAATTTAACGGGAACGTTCTGAAGCTGACAGGATGTTTTGTGGACAAGGTCGCTTCTGTATCATCCGTGATGATGCACGGAGATGAGTCCTGGTTTCAAAGATATGCAACTGATGGGATGATCACAGAGGATTTTCTCGCAAGGGTAAACGACTGGCTGCTCTTCGTAAGAAAAGCAACAGCCTCTCAGGACCTAAATTATGAGGAGAAACTGCTTCTGTTATTTAAACTCCTTCTCCATCCCCAGGTTTTACCTTATTATGAGAACGCTGGCTTGATTCATCATCATGCATCGTTCACGTACCATCGTCTCGTCCAGCATTTCCGGTCTTGGCTGGAGAAGGTAGAAGGAATGAACGAAGAGCTTACAAAATGGAACGAGTGGATGTTTGACGAAGTTCAGCACTTCGTGTCAAGCGAATATATTAACATCCAGGCCAACTCCGTGCCCATGATAGCGTCAATCGGCTATACTCGCGCTCTTCTCGTTGTCCAGGATTGGGTTCGGGACTACACTGCTAAAAAAGTCCTTCTTGTGACGTCACAAGGGCACGTGGGTATTGCCTGGAGGTCGGTGCAGCCTGGGGACGAGATCGTCATTGTTCGAGGGATGAAATCACCGCTTGTAGTGAGAAAAGTTAAACATGACAAATTCGCCCTCTCCTATCGGCTTATGGGACCATGCGATATTCCTTTAATCTCTGGGTCAAAAGCTTGGAAAAGAGTAGAAGAGTATCGGAGAGACTTCTATATTGTATAACTTTTATGGAGTGGACATAATCTTTATAGCTTAATCTTTAGTCCAGGTATTATTTTAATAAAATAATATTTAGAGTTAATAAGATTATATAGTAGTTATAAATAATATATAAATTATTTCTTTGAGATAATATTTTTTAATTATTATTTTACTTTAGCTTTACTTTATTATAAGCTAGTAATAATGTAATTAAGTATATAGATTAAAAGTATAATATATTCTTACTTCTATATTACTTAAAATCTTAAGCACTTAATAAATATATTATATATGGATCTTAAATTGTCCTCACTTGTTAATATCGCATATATATGTGACAGTACGTCGCGTGCTGGATAGCGACACAATAAGTTATCTAAATGC